>JNBS01000292.1:0-33686 GCA_002081575.1 Thraustotheca clavata | reverse complement strand
TATATTTACAATTCATAGCATAATTTATTTCTTTTTCATTAGATTCCTCAAGAATTATTTGAAATGACTGAAGCTCAAGTCCATCTAAACACTAAAGTGACTGATATTACTACAATCAATGGTAAATATCAACTTACGGCTGGAAAGAATACCTACGATTGTGATGGTGTTATTATTGCTGCTCCTTTGGAACACAGTGCTATTCAAATACCAACACAAATTCCATCACCACGCACATTTCAAATGACACATTCAGCTCTTATTGAGGGTGAATTAAATACTGCTTTCTTTAAGACAACAGATTTACCCGAAATGATTCTTACCACTGAAAATACAAGTCTCACCTTTTCATCTATCGGTTTAATCTATTCCAAAGGTACATTTTTTTCTTTCAGACAAACTTAAAATCTATAGTAGATGGTGTCAAATTGTATAACATTCTTTCTCGTTCCCATGACTCAAGACACATTAAATTTACTCTTTATACCATTCTACAAAGTTATCCAAACATATCCTTGGTCTGCATACCCCAAATACAAAGTTCCTGAAACTTTTACACCATTTGAATTACTACCTGATCTTTTGTATCCCAAAGCCATTGAAAATGCTGCAAGTGCAATGGAAATGATTGCATTAAGTGGTCGCAAAACTTTTAATGCAACAATTTCTTAGTGTTAAACCTTCATCAATGCCATTTACACAATAGAGACATAATAGAAGCATTATTATCCTCAAAAGCATGTAAATTATTCAACTTTTATGTGTATTTATGCCATTATCTTTCAACAAAAACATGCTAATCATTAATAGTATCTTGTTGTATAGAAAGTACGTCATCATTTTAAAATTTTCTTGGTCAAATGCACTTGCTTGGATGGCTCACCGTGGCGTTAATGGCGATGGCCAAAGCAAAGCACGTATGTATCGTTGGCTCTGGTATTGCTGGTAGTAGTGCAGCGTACTTCTTATCACAAGCTGACGATGTTACTCTCTCTGTCTTTGAAAAGTACGATCGTGTTGGAGGACGTATGACTGATTTTCCATTTCGTGATGCTACAATTGAAGCTGGAGGCACAATTATTCATGTGAATAACAAGTATATGGTTGGATTTGCTCAGCTCTTGGGCTTGCAACTTGTTTCCCCTGGGAGATACTTTGATGGAGTTATGCGTATGGGGATTTACAATGGTCATGAATTTGTACTTATGACATCTCAATGGAGTTTATTGAGTACGTTGAATATGTTATGGAGATATGGCATTGGTAATCTTCGTGCAATGGGAGGAAAAGTACAAGAAACACTTGAAAAATTTGAAAAGATTTACACTTTACAAGATGACAATAAGAGCTATAAGAGTCCTGATGAAATGTTGAAAGCAATCGGTAAAGAGTTTATTGTGAGGATGATAGAATTAAATATTGTTGTAGAATTGTTTGAAACAACGCAGATTTCGTTGGAAGCAATTATGACAGAATTGGAGATTGATCCACGGCTTATTAATGAACTGATGGCAGCAATTACTCGAGTAAATTATGGTCAAAATACTACAATGAGTGGCTTTGGAGGACTTGTGGGTCTTGCTGGTTCTGGCTCGGATCTTCGTGCTGTTGTTGGTGGTGATGCTCAGGTATATTTACAAGAATAAAAATTGTTATTTAATATGCTTGTAGATACCTCAAGGATTATTAGAAATGGCTAAAGCTCAAGTCCATTTAAATACTAAAGTGACTGCTATTACTAGTACCAATGGCAAATATCAACTTCGAGCTAAAGAGAATACTTATGATTGTGATGGTGTTATTATTGCTGTGCCATTGGAACACTGTGCTATTCAATTACCAGTGCAAAATACTCTTGAACGCACATTTCAAATCACTCATACAACGTTTGTTGAGGGTGACTTGAATACTGCTTTCTTTGAGACAACAGATTTGCCAGAAATGATCCTTACCACTGAAAACACAAGTCTCATCTTTACATCTATCGGATTGCAATATCGCAAAGGTAATTTCATGATAACTTTCTAGCTCATTTCAGTTTGTAGATGGTGTGAGTTTGTATAAAGTGTTTTCACGTAGTCCTATGACTCCAGACACTTTGAGTTTACTCTTCTTGCCATCCTACAAAGTTATCCAAACATATCCTTGGTCTGCATACCCCAAATACAAAGTCCCTGAAACTTTTACACCATTTGAATTACTACCTGGTCTTTTGTATCCCAATGCCATTGAAAATGCTGCAAGTGCAATGGAAATGAGTGCATTAAGTGGTCGTAATGCTGCGATATTGATGCAAAATTTCCTTGGGCTCGAACCTACATCAATGCCATTTGCTCATGTCAAGGAAGAGCTTTGATTTTCTTGTCAATCTACTTTTTTACTAAGTGTTTCTTCTAGTTGATGAATTCGGGCTTGGGCTTCTTGTAGGGCAAGTTGATATTGAGCTGCTTGAACACTTAGGCGTTCTTCAAGAGAATCTACTTGAGCAACGTAGAATTGCATATCGGGTTCCTCTTTTTCCCGAAGTTTGTTCAATAAGAGGGTATTAGTACCTTCAAGAGCATGGCATCGTTCTCGCCACATTTCGATTTGTTCTTGCTGTAGTAGGTCCACTTTACTTGGTGAAAACTTTGGCGCAAATGAATGCAAAGATTCAATTAATGGTCCATGAAGAGGACTACTTGCTTCAAGGATTTCTTCAATGGCTTCAACTTCATGCTTGTATTGAGCATATTCCACTTGTTGCAATTCAAATTGTTCAATTTTACTTTGTAAACCACCAATTTCAGTTTGTGCACTAGCTAACATGGCTTCATGACGTCCAAGAAGTTGTGATAATGCGGTATTATGTTGTTTCAATCGATTCATTTCTTCATGAATAGGGTGGTGACTTTGTTTTTCAGCTAAACTTAAAGCTCGTTCAAGTTGAGCCATTTTAGTTGACATCGTTGCTTTAGTACGTTCAAGTGCTGTAATATGAGCTTGTTGAGCATCTAAAGTTGCTTCGAGCTGTGTTGCATTTACTTGTACTTGTTCATATCGAGCTGTCAAAGACAAAACATGTTTTTGAAGTTCTTGGGCCTTTTCACGAGCTTCATGAAGAGAACTTTCAAGTTCATCTTTTTCTTGATGCAGCACCAAACGTTCAGCATCAGCAGCAACTTTATCATGATGCTTTTGGGCTCTTAAAGAAGTCAATTGGCGTTCAAATCCATCAACTTGACTTTGTAAGTTTTCAGATTCATCATTACACTCTTCCAAAGCTTTTTCGAGCTCGGCAATTTGAGAGCCTTTATCAGTACTTGAGTTTTCAAGCTCGACAATTTGAGTGTCTTTATCAGTACTAGTATCGGTGAACATTTGAGTTGAAAGACTTTGTTGCTCTAATGCTTCTTTTAGTGCATCAATGACAAGTTGAGCAGCTCCTCTTTCCATCGACAATTGATCAATTAAAGCTGAACATTCTTCTGCAAGTTTGGCTTTTTCTTTAGAGATACTGGCAACATTAGTTTGAAGTGTATTAAGCTGATTTTGAAAAGCAGCATGAGCTTCTTCGTATGAAGCAATGCGTTCTTGTTGAGGTAAATCTTTTTTAGTTTGAATTGATTCAATTGTGTCTTCTAGTACATTCATCCGAGCAACAGCTTCAGACATTTGTTCACAATGACTTTTAGCAAGCCCAAGCAATTTGTTTCTCAAACTTTGTAGTTCATTGTGGGACTGATTTAGTTTTTCTTCAGTCACAACTTTGTAATTTTGAAATTCTTGCTCAAGTTCTTTGCAAGATAAACTATCAGTTTGAAGGTAATCTCGTACAGCTTGTAATTCTTTTTTAAGTGTGTACAATTGACGTTCATAGTCTTGAATACTCGCCATTGAATCATCCTCTAATTGCAATGGCATTCTTTGCAGCTTTGTATCAATAGCATTTACTGTGTCAATGGCAGCTATTGATGATTTCCGATATGGTGTTTCCACATCAGAGGATTTAAAAGTTTGAATTAGCGTCTCAGCATCATCAAAATGAGTTTCTAAGCTCTCGACTGCTTTTTCCCAAGCTGCATTTGCACGTAATAACACAGCACTACTTCCACGTCGATGGACCATTTTTGGTGGTGAATTTGTAGCAATTTTAACTTCTTTTTCAGCAGCATGTTCTTTCATTTCTTTTGCTAAACATTCATACTTTTGTTTCCATGAGAGAGCTGTAGCAGCTACAGCTTCACAATCACCTTTGTATCGAGCACATGCCAAGTTAAATTCTTGTATAATTTTTTCTTTTTCATGAAGTTGTTGTTGTAGCTGATCATTTTCAGCTTTCAATTGTACATCAATAGGATTTGTTTTAGCTCGTGGAGATGTTTTTAATGCTATATTTGCTGCTGCTTCAATTGGTCTTTTAGTTGAAAGTACGAGAGCTGTTCCAGTTGATTTGCGATGAACTAGTTTACTTTTGTTACTCTACCCAACCACTAAGACAATTTTTACTAATTTTTTCTTACCTCTTCAGCTTCTAGTTTAATAGCTGCTGGAACTGTAGCTTGACGTGTATATGAAGCTTTCTTCTTGGTTATTTCTTGCTGCACTGTGGAACCACGTTGAATATAACTACTTACAGTCGAAGGTCGAGGTTTAGGAATAGCTGATGGACTTGGTGGGTTTAACACACGAGGCTTCATACTACCACTACGAGGACTAACTGCAGCCTTGGGAATGTTTATTTCTCCAGGCATAGCTACAGACTTGCGTTCAGTAGTTCTCGAGTTGTTCATGCAAATCAAACGAGTATTTTAAAGTAGAAAGGCTGCTAAATACAGCCTTTCTACTTAAAAATACACTTAAACGATCGACAAAGAAGTGGAGAGAATAAACAAAAAATGGATAAAGCTACAGTGGTCTTCATTTAGCAAATGGTTAAAAACCTCCAAGAGTTTGCAAACGTGTGGGTGGCTTCATGGAATAGCCATGACTTGGAAGCAATTTTATCGCATTACACCGATGATATTGAAATGACAAGCCCATATATGGTCCAAGTTGTCGGTGTCGGCACGCTACAAGGCAAAGAAAAGCTTCGGGAGTACTGGCGACTTGGGCTAGAAAGAAATCCCAAGCTTGAGTTTCGCGTGGTTGACGTGGCTATTGGAGTTGATATGGTGTCCATCTACTACTACTCGGTGACGATGCAAAAGCATGTCATTGAATCATTTTGGTTCAATGAAAATGGTCTTGTTTTCAAATGCAATAGTGCCTATTGTGCCTAAAAAATGAAAAGTTGATATTATCAGTTAACTTGATAACTTTGACAATGAAAACACTTAGTCCAAAGTGCGGTAGTGACGACGTTGTTTGAGTTTCTTTGCTGCGATAATAGCCAAAGCAGCCATAAAACATACAATTGCAAGCATAAGACCATAAATTTTCTTGTCTTGAGAGGCTTTAGCTAGTGAGATGATTCGTTTTTCATGTTTCTTCAGTTTGTCATGGTTGGAAGTGACGTCAGAAGTATCATTAACTTCACGATGAATTTTTTCAGGACTAAATGGACGAATGCCAAAGAGACCACCACCATAAACTGGTTTTTCATCCCATACAAGTTCTTCATCGCTTACATCTGGAACCATGTAGTGGCAATCACTTTCAATTGCAAGATTATTAATGCCACGAACGATACGAAAGAATCCATTTTCACCCCAGTATCTATGGAGGAATTAAAATATTAATTAAAGAAAAACCTTACGTTCCCCAAGAATTTCGTGCTCGCCAATATTTGACTCCATTTTCTTCTCCCCAACCAACGATTTCAACATCATGATCAATGTGGGTAAAGTTTGTGATATCATGAAAGATACCAGCAATGTAATCATTGATAAATGGTGGATTGCAAGCAATACCACAAGTAATCGGTCCATTCTTTAACTCCTTCATCATTGCAAGCTCACCAGCAATGCGTCCATATTCTTTGGCTCGATATCGCACCATTTTCGTCACAGGAAAGCACACTGGTTTGTCTGGGCTGGTTGGAATCTTCATACAACTATAACAAGTCAACTACCTAAACATAAAAGAAAGACTTACTTCATGCAGTATCCTTCAGGTGGACATGTGCCATTGTATTTGATCAAATATTTTTCAGAATCGGTAGCACTGTAATGCATACAAGTTTCATCAGGTAGTCCATATTTGTGCATGAATTCATACACATCAGCAGGCTCTCCACCTTCGCATCCATGGGATAATCCATGACCAGGAGCACAATTTAAAAAACTTTGTCTTCCAAGCATCACATCAGGTCCAAAATATTTTAGTTTATGGTTCATAATCTTAATTCGATCATTTGCACTCGATAGCGATCCATGCGCATAACACGAACCACAATACTGTGGAATATGTTGATTCCACGACGACGTACACATTCCTCGTTCACACCAATCCCATGATTTTGGCATCAATGCAATTTCAGCAATTTCCTTTGGTTTCAATGGCAACAACGTATTCTCTCCGCCTCGCATCGTTCTCACACATCCCTCCACACTTCCAAGTACAATTGCGAGCAATGCAATCGTTCGCATCGTTCCAATTTCAAAATGGATCGCGATCTTCTTCTCTTTCCCATGACAGAATTTGACCCAATTCTTTTGACCATTCTAAATTTCACCATTTTCAAAAATCACTTAAAGCAAGGTCCGTTCTATAAATAATTTTTGTAGTAACTATACAATGTCTGATAACATGCCTTTAAAACGAGGTAGCTTCGAATTCTTGGGTTTATACATTCAATAGAGAGTGGGATTCGACGGCAAAGGGTGATAGTGATTCACCTGCTTCAAGCTGATGACTTCACTTCCTATTTCGCCATGACTACGTACGGCAGTGCTGCTCCAACAACTCGTCTTGTGCTTAAATCCTCGGATCGTTCGTCTTCTTCAAGCAAAAAGGCTTTAATGGCCCTTGGTATTGCTGCTGTCATGGCATGCACATACACTGCTGCTACTTCTTCGCCTATGGCTTCGACAATGTTCCTCTCCAAGAACAACATGTGCAATCTCAAGACTGGCGATGTCATTGCTCTTCAAGCTGATACTGGCAAATACTTTGCTCGTTGTTCTGATTGTATTCCTAATGCTGCTTTCCCTGATGCAGCCTTTGTCCATGCTCCCAACTCGAAAGATTCTTCTTCTCACTGGACTGTGACAGCCATTAAAAATGGCAAAGTAGCTCTACAAGGAGACAATGGCAAGTTCCTTGCACGTTGTACGAATTGTGCCCCATACGCCATTCATGAAAGTGAAGCCTTTATCCATGTCGAAGACTGGAATGAAGGAGCATGGGCTCAATGGAGCTGTGAAGCTACTGACAATGGAAAAATTGCTCTTGCTGATGATACTGGAAAGTATCTTGCTCGATGCAACAATTGTGTCAATGGAGCCTTTCCTGATGCAGGATTTCTTCATGTGGATGACTGGAAGAAAGCGCACCATGCACAATGGCAACTTCATCACAAGTAAAAAGAGTATATTAACTGTAAAGCTCTAGTTTTGCATTAGTCTTTTGCAATATTAGTAGTTCTTGTATAGTTGTATAGTTGTAATTTAGTAGCGACGAGGACCTCGACCAGCTCCTCGTCCACCGCGACCACCAGAAGAACGACCGCCATAGCCACGGCCACCACTGCTATAGCCACGTCCACCGCCACCGTTCGATCGTTGAGGCAATTCTTGCATTTGTGGTAAAAATTTTGGAATCGAATATGGACAACCATATTGCGAATTGTCTTTGGCAGCCATGAGATCTTGGATTACTTGAACACCAGCATTTGGAAGTTCAAAGCACGCAGCCATTGCATCAGCTGTGAGTTGCATGTTCTTGATATTAGCAGTGAATTCTTCAGGGATATCACGGTGAATTGCATTCCATACGTAACCCTTGGCACGAATTGCACTTGTGCTTTCAAATATGATGGTAGTCATATCTGGAGAACCAGTTAAGAGAGAAGCTTGTGCTGGTGGTTGAGTGTGGCCTGTAGCACAAGCAAGAGCAGCAGCAAGAGCTTTTTCAGCACCCATTGATTCGATAAGTTCTTTAGCCGTGCTCATAAACAAATCAATCATCTCTGGATTGACAGCCTCGATTTCAGAAGCTGCAGTAGCAGCAGCACCAGTGATCATATCATCTACATTAGGAGCAGATTTCATGATGAATTTATTCTTGATGGAGCGTTCAATGTGAAGTAAATTGTCTTTTTGCTTTGGTGTAAACAATGTAATGCACACACCTTTTTTGCCTGCACGCCCAGTACGACCAGATCGATGGACATAAGTATCGACATCAGCACGTCCAGTTTGCTTTCTTGGTGGTTCTGAATTGATAACAAGATCGACATCCATATCCAAACCACGGGCAGCAACATCAGTGGCAATCAATAAGCGTAATTTGCCCTCTCGGAAAGCTTGCATTGTAATTTCACGTTGATTTTGAGCAATATCACCATGAAGAACTTGAGCATCTAGTTTGATATCTGGGTTCACAGCAAGTTCATTACAATCTTTTTTTGTTTCCGCAAAAATAATTGTACGTGAAGTCTTTGTAGCATACATTGAAAGCAAATTGGCCAAAAGACTTGCACGAGTTTGCCAATGGCATGGTATAGCAATGTGTTGTACATCTTTCGATGCTTGATCTTCATTGTCATTGACCATATTGACAAATTCACGATCTGGTTTCATGTATTGCTTAGCAACTTGATCAAGCCACGTAGGAATAGTAGCCGAAAAAAGCAACGTTTGATGAGCAGTCTTTGCAGCTTCCATAGCTTCAAAAACCTTTTGAATATCTTCTCGGAAACCCATTTCAAGCATAGTATCAGCTTCATCCAAAATTAAAAATTTACAATCATTCAATCGCAAAGTTCCTCGTTCCAAATGATCACAAATTCGCCCAGTTGTACCCACAACAATATCAACACCATCACGGAAATCTTGATTTTGAGATTGATATGAAGCACCACCATAGATACAAGTTGTTTTTAAACTAGGAGCAGTTTGTTCAAATTCTGTTGCAACTTGTTTGGCCAATTCACGTGTTGGTGCCATGCAAACAACTTTAGCAGCACGGCCACGATGTACACGTTTTCCTTCTTTAATTAAACGTTCAACCACAGGCAAGACAAATGCCAAAGTTTTACCCATACCAGTTCGTGCTCGTCCAATTAAATCAGATTCATCATAAATCTTATCAAATGTCATAGCTTGAATAGGAAAGAGTGTTTCAATGCCACGTTTTTTTAATGCTTCTTTCGTAATATCAGAAATGCGGAATTCATCCAATTTTGGATTATCTTCGCCAATTGTGGTCACATTTTTTAATTTTTTCGCAACTGGAGAAGCAACAACTTCGTCATCTGTAGCAGGTGACTCAGCAGGAGCTTCTTCTTCATCACGAGAACGCTTCTTCTCTTTCTTTTCCTTCTTTTCTTTCTTCTCTTTCTTCATCTTCTTCATACGTTTACGTTCATCGTCGGAGCTCATTGCAATTGCGCGCCAAATCGGAAATGAACCAGTCATATTCAGTGCAAAAAATATCCTATGAAAATTTATATAATATTAAAAGAAACAGGTCAGTATCGTTGGTTCGTGGACAATGCTAAAGATGGCGCGTGCCATGTGCTCCAACGAGTTTATTTGAGGGATGGAGAGTAAAATCGATGGCAGGCACATGGGCTACGCATCGTAGCTGGTATGTAAGAAGGTTTGGTATCGTTTTTTACGATCAAAATGGTGTATGTGGTGGGCTACATGCATAAATGTTGTAGAACGAGCTAATTACGCTTGCCTAACGCAGTAAATGAGTCACGATCACCTATGGTTTGGATAGAGTTAATGGCTGACTTGTGGGCTACGTATCGTAGCTGGAGTGTCGGAAGGTATGACATTCGCTTTAGTGAGAAAAAAGCGTCTACGGTAAGCTTTATGCATAAATGTAGATGGATGAGCAGTGTAGAGCATGCTTAAAGGAGTAAATGGTGGTGTGTAAGTGTTGATGATCTTTGGTTTGGATATAGTTAATGGTAGACTTGTGGAATATGAATTGTAGCTGGTGCGTAGAAAGGTTTGGAATCGTTTAATGATGAAAAAGGTGGCTACATGCACAAATGTAGATGGATTATCAGTTTAGAACTAATGACGCTTGCCTAAAGCCATTAAGGATGCAACGAAAGTCATGATCATCTTTGGTTTGACTTCGACAATATCTTCATATGTCAAGAAAACTGTAGCACCAATTTTACGTGCACAGGAAATGGCATATTTAGCATTAGCAGCTTTGTCTTCTTCCGATGCAGCTGGAATCACAACGGCATCCCAATTGACTGCACGTGGTTCAACAGCAGCAACTAAATCAAGAAGATAAATGGCATCAGAGAGCATAAGATCTCGGAATTGAACCATTTGCTTTTGATGGCCATTTGGACGAACTTTAGCATTGGCCCAGTCAATGATATCTTTATCATTGATATCTTTACCAAGAGATGAAAGCAGTTTAAGAGAATTGTGTCGCATCATTTGCCAAATCAAAGATAAAACAAGTTTTTTGTTGCCTTCAGCAATATCAACACCACCAATGTTGACAAGAGAAAACTTGAGTTGTTTGCCGAGAACAACACAATAATTGCAATTTTCCACCTTTTTAAACTTGTTGGCTGGAGCTACATTAGCCTTTGTCCAGCTAACAACACCTGATTCCATTTTGTCAAGGGTTTTCAAGATAACCAAACCATCTTTTAAATCTGCAAAAAGATGGTTGACATAAGTATCACTGAGACCAAGCGAATTAATCCACATACGAAAGCATCGCTCTTCACGAGTATCACCAACATCATCATCCCAAATATCCTTTAGTTCAGTCACATCAACTTGATCAAGTGCTGGGCATGTATTAAAGAGCTGGGCAACAAAAGACATGTTGAGCTTCGTGTTACCACTTGTGATATCTCCAGGCTTAATGAAAGCATCAACATGAAGTTTTTGAGCATTACGAATGACATGGGTAGCACGATCTAAAGCTGTTGGTTCTCGGCATAAATCACAAGTTGTTGGTGCAATTTGATGAAGTAAAACACTGTAAGCAGTAGCATCAGCAACATCACGGCCAAAGTTATGAATCTAGTTGTTGAAATGACAATAGTTTATGAAATATTTAGCATACCTTTTTATCATGATGAGCTGCAGTTAAATGGTAGTTGACCCAACGCAAAAGTATCTGTTCAGGTGGTAATTTCATAAAGTCTTCAAGACTTTCTCCATCAAGCAACAGTCGAACAAGTTCAGGATGACTCTTAAGATTGATTGTAGCTGTCAATTGAATACGAATAATTTGCCATACAAGACCAAGTACAAGAATTTCTTTGCCTTCGAGAAGATCTGATGGTCCAATATTGACAATAGAACACCCAATTGATTTTGCTGCATTGATGCATAAATTGTGATTTTCAGTCATTTCATAGACATTAAGTTTGTTTTTGATATTGACAGCACGGATATCAATTGTATCTGGAACAGCCTAAATAATCACAATTAGCAATCAACTTTAAGTAATTTTCATACAAGATTGATAAGTTTGCAAAGTAAAATACCATCCGTGACCGAACCAAAGAAATCATGTCCAGTTGGGTTAATTGGAAGATATGGTAGCTGAGCATCTCCAGATAAACAATTATTAATGTGTTCTGCAAAGGCTGTTTTTTCTTCTTCAGAATACGAATGTTTACCACCAGTAGCACTTCTGCTTTCATGAATATTCAAATGTTTTTGCACCACACTTGCAAGAGCACTAGCTGTGCGTTGTACTGGAGTATGAGAAGCTGGGGATGAAAATCCACCAGCTTTTGTACCAGGAGTGACTGGTGGTGTTGTCGTTGGTGATTTAGCATTGAATTTAGCTGAAGCAGCAACAAAAGCAGCTTTATTATGTGTGACTGGAGCTGCAGCCACAGGTTGAGGTGGTGGTGGTGGTGGGGATGATGTAGCAGGTACAAAGGTGTGAGTTTTTTTAACATGGGAAGTAACAGGGGCCTTTCCTTTACTAAATGCAGCTGAAGCAGCAAGAAAATTTGATTTTCGTGGTGCTTCTTCTTTTGGTGAAGCCATAGGTGATGGTGGCTTTGTAAATGTTGTATTCCATGAACTTACAGCTGCATCATTACAAAACATGGGACCCGTTGGGTAAGATGGAGCTGAAGCTTGTACAGGATGTCGTAGTTCATACAAGAGTGTAAGGAATTCTTGAAATTCAATCGTACCGCTCTTGTCTGTGTCCACCGAAGCAATCAAATCAGCAACTAATTCATCCGTGGGCACTTCCCCAACAGCCAGCAAGACACGACTGAGTTCATTTGTATCAATCGATCCATTTTGATCAAGATCAAACTGTTTGAATGCTCGTTTAAGCTCTTGGATTTCTTTTGGGGAGAACTTTTGCAGGTACTCGGATGGCACAAGATACGACATTTTCGCAACTAAACGAATTCCTTCCTCACGTTCATTCCTTCAAGATTCAGAGCGTTGGACATGCTGTTTGTCCCTGTCCCGAAAACATAAACATCATCTATTCTAGAATAGACAAATTAATCCATTTCCCCGTCGCTCTTTCTCTCTTAAGAGATCTATTTACATGAAGGAAATGTCATGATCACATTGCACTTTTGACATACTTTGCATTTTTGACGCCTTTCTACCAGTATCATGACATTTCATGACGAAGATTACGCTACTGATATGTTAGATACCTTCCTCAGTGCTATAGATTGCATTTTGAAGCTATAAAATACTAGCTTTATACTATAAACGACTTCCAATAGCTCCATACTACTTGTTTTAAGCTCTATATTACTCGTTTGGAGCTTTAGGGTAGATTTTTAGTGGTTTTGATTATGGTTTGATGATTTCAGGTAAACTTATTGGTCTTATTTGAAGCTTAGAGATCGCTTGATGAGCTTTGGATGCGATTAAATGAAAAATTGTTAATGATATGGGATTTAATGAGAGTTTTAGAAGTGGTTTGATGGATTGTTGATGGGACATTGTAATTTGGCGGGAAATGAATACAATGATGGATGGTGCTGAGACGAATGGTTATGAAGATAGCGTTGTGAAGAAGAGTCAAGAGCAGAGAGAAGCAGAAGATGGAGAACCTGTTTGTGTTGTTTGTGGACGCTATGGAGAATACATTTGCGATGTGACTGAGATGGATGTGTGTAGTATGGAGTGTCGTGATATTTGTCGAGTACGAAATCATGTTAAAACACAAAGAGAAGTACTTGGAATTGTGGTGAAGCCAGCAATAGATGAATGTCGTCTTGTGAATACGTTTGAAGAAATGCAATTACCAAATCAAATGCTCTTGAATTTAAATGAAATGAAAGTGATGCAACCAACACCAATTCAAATGCAAGTTATTCCAATGGCTTTGAATGGAAAATCAAATGTTAGTACTATTATTGAATTGAATATTGAAAGAAATTTGTAGATTCTTATTGATGCACCAACAGGAACAGGAAAGACAATCGCTTTTTTAATTCCTTTGATTACAAGTGTCCTTGCTCAACGTTTTGAGATTGATGAAATTTTGGGAATTATTGTGTCCCCAATACGTGAACTTTGCATACAAATTGAACAAGAAATCAAGGTAGACTTTTTTCATTAGTTGAATGGATACATTATCGTCAGTCGCTTGTACTTAGCATCCCAAAGATGAAAACAGCTCTTCTTGTGGGTGGAATGCCTCTACCAAATCAAGTAAGTTTTTTACTACGTACTCAGAGCTAATTAAATATTAGTTGCATCGATTAAAGCAAAATATTCAAATTATTGTCGGCACCCCTGGTAGACTATTGACATTGCATGAAGAATATCATGCATTGAGATTACAAAATATTGTATGTGGAGTTTTGGATGAAGTCGACATGCTGTGCGAAAAAGACTTTATATCACCTGTGACAACCTTAATATCGCTATTACCACCTCAAAGACAACTTATCTTTGTCAGTGCGACAGTAACAAGTCATGTTCAAACACTTTTGGACAAATTCGCACCCAGTACTATTTCCATTACTCAGACTGAATTATTGGCATCCAAAAGTGTAATTCCATCACATATTGAACAGCACGTTGAGTATGTTGAAAATGCAAAGAAAACAAACAAGCTTTTTGCCTTTCTTCAGCGTAAACAAGAAAATCCACTTCATGCAACTGTAAATGTATCAAGTATTTCCAATACGACTAATTATGCTTTAGATGATCTTTGTAGCTTCTCAGCAAGGTGCAGATTTGCTAGTAAAGTCAATATTTAAAGCTTGCAATCTTCCTGCTTTATCCATCCATGGTGGAAAGACTCAAGTAAGTATTATGAATAAGTAAATTAAGTTAAAATTATTGTAGACTGAACGCTTAAAAGCAATGGAAGCCTTTGTAGCCGGTCATGCTACAATTCTAGTATCGACATATTTACTTGGTCGGGGAATGGACTTGATATTTGTCGACGATGTAATTGTATTTGATATGCCACCTACTGTGGAAGGTAGCAACCTAAAGCATTAAGAAGCTAAGGTTACTCTAGAATATATTCATATTGTTGGCCGTGCAGGGAGATCTGGTGAACCTGGAAATGCTACAGTTTATGTGAATGAAGATAGTGCTTCGCTATTACCAGCACTACTTTCTGTAGTGTGGAAATCCGTCAAAATACCAAAACAACTCAAACAATTAGCCCTCGTTGAACAAAGTAAAGTGTCGTCGAAAGTTAATGTGAAAGAGCTCATTCGGCGTGTTCAAAGCTATAGCGAAACTCAAAGCACTCAAAGCTCAGAAAAATGGCAAGCATGGTCTCAAAATGCAAACAAACGACATTTAACTACATCAAATATATCTAGTGCTAAAAAGTATAAATCATAAATCCTTTAATTCAATTCATCGTAATCCCCAAGAATATACTTGAGTTGCATACACTGAACGATTATAGGAACCATATCTGGTTGATCACATTTAAACTTTGCTTCAAGTTCTTGGTTCATACAATCAAGCAGAAATGCCCCCAGAAAGTGAGCTAGTGTTTCTGTATGAATAGCATAAAAGTACACAGCACGAATTGTCTCGGAAGCCATACCATCCGTGATCACGTAAAATCGACAGTTTGCTAAATGTTCAGTAAGTCCTTCTACTGTTGGCATCACGTGAATTCGACAACGAAATAAACCCACGTACTCCAAGTGGTTCCAAAAGTATTTAAAGTCTTCATGGGTCATGAAAATCGTGCAACTCAATGGTGAATCCTCCATTATAATTGTTTCCACTGGTGGTGTAGCAGTAGAAGATGTATCCCAAAAAGTTTCACCAGTGATTGAATTGCGAATATAAGCTCGGTTGTAGGCATCATAATATCGTAGCCATACGTCAGGTGTCACCACCGCATCATTTTGGTGTTTAGTATTTCGACGTCTTCTACGATGATGTTTTTCATCATCTTCAGAGCTACTACTAGCTTCATTTTCATCTTCTGAAGACGATTTGGAGCTCTCACTGGTGCTATTGTCTTGAGACGATGATGATGCATTATCTTCATCTTCTTCAGAAGCATGGTCAGTGGCAGCCCAATTTCGAGGAAGTAAATGATAAGTGTCGTAGTCACGATGAGTTTGCTCCATGGTGACAATAAACTTGTATAGGACCATAGAAAGCAGTGGCACCCAGAACTCTAGCAAAATAGTGATTGCAGTTGAAATTAATAGCACTGCAGTCACACCACTGTAGAAGGATGATCCATGGTGAAAAGCACCGTACAATACCAAGAGAAGATAAAAACCACAGCAAGAATCAACTATTTTACTCATTGTGACCGTCTTGATCCAATTCAAATCATTGCCATACCCAACACCATGCCAATGAATCATTGGGCCTTGATATGAAGTTAGCCTCCACATCAAAGAAAGACAACGCCAATATGGAGTATGAAGATTGCTTAGAAAGAGTAATAAAGTCACAGTCGTAGCTGCACCTTTGAGTAGGATCATGTAGTGCAATGGAATTCCAAGTGGTGTTTGTTGAAATTGAGGGTACATTGTAAAGGAGAAACAAGAGATAATTCCAAGCAGAAATAAGACGATACTAGATATTCCATAGATGTACAGAATGGCTACAATACGTAAAAGGACTGCACGAGACAGTTGATTTGTCGTAGGTAAAATTGTTGTTGGAAAGAAAAATGACATCCGATCAACGAATATTTGCCATTTCAAGTGAAAATTCTTGGTTGGAAGCTCTGATGGTGTAGCTTTGTGATGAGGAACAATATACCAATACACTGACAAAGATAGCCAAATCTTTAAAAACATGCAAAGTGCTACCCAAACTCGACAGAAAGAGGTAAGTTGCCATGGAAATGTTCCATTGTAGCTTAACTCATCAGGTCGACAAAGCCAAAAGAGATCTACTACAATAGCCACAACCATTCCTGTTGTTGTCAGATGCAATTCAATCTACAAAGCAATAATGCAAATACATGGAAATAAAGTTTACCTTTTTTACAGGTACAGAAAGTAACAAAGTACCAATTGCAACATTATAGCGTGGGCCAGGTGTAGTGCATTCGCCAATTAAACCAAATACAATCTAATCATATATGAATGAAAAAGTGCATCAAGAAATGCTTACAAGCAGATATGCCATCCATTCATGTGTATGAAGTGTAAGTAAAGTTCGAAGCCAATGTAAGACCAATTCCAATATCGAATGGGAAGTTGCCATAATTGCTTTCTTGTGTTTACGAATTTGTCTGCGTTGACGTTGTTGAAAAGTAAGCTGTCTTTTTAGCTTAAACTTTGGAACACTCGTGAGATCATGAATATCAATTTGTGGTAGTGCATCTGCATGATTTCCATCGTGAATATCATCAGCAAATTTGACATGTTTTTCAATAGTTTCATCAGGGAATTCAATAGCATATTTATCTTGCACTCTTCTTGGCGATTTTAGCTTTTTAATCGGCTTTTCCCCATCACATATCGTCGTAGTCACTTCAACTTGATCAGAGTTGGTATTTTTTACAGCATCTTCAGGAGTTAAGCTTTCATTTTCATTGTTTGGTGTAGAATTATCTCTTTCTAAAGCTTCACAATGTTGTAAAGAAGAAGAATTTTGAGCATTTTCATCATTTGGAGATAAAGTATCCATTTAAAAAGTGCACTTGATAAATGACCGAAAGGTCACGACAGTTTCATCTAAGACACATATGTAATTTAGATTTTCACTTGTCACCAATACATTATTGTTAAACTAATAAAACGCAACTACTATTTTTCACAGTGAAATTAGTATAAAATAAAACATGTGAATTATTCACAGTGATTTATTAAAAATTCACTCGTTCATTTCATGGTACGTGAGTTACTTAAATTGCGTAAAACTAGATTTCGTTAATAATTAAAAATATCTAGAAGATTGTATGAGCATCGAACATTCGAAAAAAAAAGTGGTCAATTTTGAAGTTGCTTGCAAGATGGTAAATCATAAGAAGAAAATGATCATTTACGTCTCTTTGACTAGTCAACGCATGAGAACTTCTCTCCACAGATCGTACAGCGTGTAGCAAAGGAGATTCGTCAGCTAGCAACGAATCCACCGATTGGGATTCGTTTACTCGAACAAGATGATGCTTCTTTGGCTGAAATTCATGTTGAGGTGACGGGTCCTGAAGAAACCCCGTACGTTGGAGGCTTTTTCGAGGTTAAACTCGTATTAACTGATGGATTTCCTGCTGTACCACCTAAAGGCGTGTTCTTAACCAAGATCTTTCATCCAAATATTGCATCGAATGGCGAAATTTGTGTCAATACGTTAAAACGCGATTGGAATGCAGATTTAGATTTCTCGCATATTCTACAAGTGATTCGATGCCTATTAATTGTACCATACCCGGAGTCTTCTTTGAATGATAAAGCAGGCAAACTTTTTATGGAATGTTATGAGGAATATGCAAGAAGAGCTAAAATTCTTACAAGTATCCACGCCACCAAATCCAAGTTTCAAACGACTAAAGAAACTACATGTACAAGTACAAATGTTCAAACTCCATCATCTGTGGTCACTACATCTCTTAAACGTGTTCGTACTGACGATGGAGTGGATCAAATTCGAAAGAAAATTGCCAAAAAAAAGAGTCTTCAACGGATTTAGTACATAATTCAAACATGCCACCATTTAATGTACTTTTCGAGGTGCTGCTACTGCTACTGTACGTGGGTGAGGTCTTGTGGGTCGAACTGGTCTTGTATTTTCAATCTGTCCATTGCACACAAGCATATTACTTAGTTCATGAATTCCCTTTTCTTGGCTTGCTATGTAGGCATATTGGGTATTCAAATTTCGTTGAGTTTGTCGGTATTGATTCATTTCAATCAGAGTACTTGTATTCGCTTTGGTTTTCTCATCAATGTATGATGCTTTAAGTTGTTTTCCATAGTTTTCAAATTTTGCCACCAATTCAGCGTATGAGAGTGCATCCACTGTTGCCTTTCGTCGGTGTACAGGACCTTCTTTCTTCTGCAGAGCTTCTTGTTGGTTTAAATGACCACTTTCATTTGTCAAGTGCAAGTTTACAGACAAACTTTTTGCATTATTGTCAATCCCATGACGTGCCAAGAAGCTTCCGATCAGCGGTGAATTGCTTAAACTAAACACAGCACGTTCTTTCGACTGAATACGCTGAGCAACTTTGGGCAAATGAACTCCTTCAGGTTCAGTACTAATTGTGTTCTCCTCAGTGTTGTTGTTTTTTGGTGTACTCGATTGAATTTCAAGCACTTTAATCTTTTCAAGACGTTCAGATCTTCGCATTCGATTTCTCAATGCTGGAAAGTCTTGTAAACTTGCAGATTTCTTCTGTGAATGCCTTGATAACTCTGGCATCCAGTGGTCGTATCGTATTTGAGTAGGAACAAACCCAACAAACCTGTTATGTATCTATCAATTATTTGCTATAAAGCTGTAATATTACCATGAATAGCATCGCTCTACAAGTCGTCTTTGCACGTCTTGATCAAGTAAATATCGTGACATTGGACAAGCTTCATGTAAAGCAAAGAAAAGAAGCTGGGAGAGAACGTCAGGTAATTTTTCAAACACACCTAATCAATCTTCATTTCTTTTATCAGTAGAGATTTAACATACCTGCATCTCTTGTTGATGGTTGCATTTGTAAACGAATAAACAAATTGGTGTAATTATCTGCAATACGAGCATAAAAATCATCTTTGAGCTTTTCATGTTTGCCAGTCTGCAACAATTGTAATTTCATCATATTTGATCAATCGCTACCTGAAATTCGTCAGCAATAATATACCAAAACATATCTTTAATAATAGCTTCCAATTCTATTGATGTTTGAAATACATCTCTGAACAATTGGGCTGAACGTGTGGACACATCCAAATTGTTATGCTCTAAAATCTTTTGTTTTAGCAAAGGAAGTTGAACAGTGCGAGGCAATTCAGTGGGTTGACTTGGTGAAAATCTCACTGTGATCTTTTCTATTGTTTGTGATGCATTTTTTGCTCGCACCATCATTAATGTTCGCTTGGCAGCTTTTTGAATCATTGAGTGATATTTTGCACGAGGTTTCTTTGATGCTGTGGAAGGTCGATTGACTTCTTCACTTTCAATTTCATATTCTTCGCCATCCTCCTCAATGACCATAGAAGCTAAAGGTTCAATTTCAACTATTTTAGCTTCTTTTGGCCGATCATGTAAGATAGCTTCAGTTAAAAAGGATGGTTTATGAGCATGTTCATGATGAACAGCTACAGGAGCTTGGACTTGACTGCATTTGCCATCGTCCATGTTTTAGCGTTAATGAGATTATTTTAAACTTTCTTAGGTAGAGTCCTGTATGTAATCTATGGAAATACAAAAACACATTGACAGTGATAAATGAAAAATGTTAAGAGTTAGTACCGATAATTCATTATTCAAGATTGAGAATGTCAAGAATGAGTCCAATTTTTGTCGGATATTCCAAGTGGCCACCGATGATGTGACTCAAATCAACATTTTCAACACCAGCAACTTGCACAGGCCCAATTCCAGGAGAGTCCAAAGCCCATCCCTAATAGAAATGTAAACAAACAATTGTAAAAATGATGGAATACTTGGTAGCGATACATGACTGCCAGCATCCAATCGTTAGTTGAAAATCCATTGATTAAACGACCAGCAACAACACGACGAACTTTGCCCCATTCTTCTTCATTCACTGGAATTGGACAGCCAAGTAAGACTGCATTTTCAATCAAACCAAGACCATTTTCCTACACAAAATAAGCTAAATGTGATACATGTATAACATCATACTGCTGCCAAGTTCTTTAAACAGGAATATATCAATCGAGCACCCATGCCATAACCAATTAAGTTAACAGGTCGCAAGCCTTGTTCTCTTTGAAGAAGAGCTTTAGCCAAGAGCTTGCCACACATATCAGCTCTACTCATGACCATAGTCCACTCAGAGTCAATAAAACTACAAGCATTTACTACCATTGTTGGTAGTGCAGCTGCAGCAAAAAGGGCAGCAAACACAGTGTACTTGACGATTTCACCACGAGCATATCCCATGAGCATTTTAGTTGTAAAATTGCGAATACAAGTGCCATAACGCTTGAGAACTTGTTTTTCCCATTTCAAACAAAATTGATCGCCATAAGGCATTCTTTGCTTCCATTGCCATGCACGAAGCTGATCTGGTGATGCAGTTGTTCCTTCTTCCCAATCTTCCAGGCGAACACTGATCTACAAAAAATATAAGTTTTAATGTTCAAAAATTGTAGAACAGGATCTTCATCTGGAGCTAGACCGTATTGTCGTCGAAGACTTGCAAAAAGTTCATCTTCTCGGCCTCGAAAGCGTTGTAACATTGAATCAATTGAGTCAATCTTTTCAGGGTTGAATTGTTTGTAAAAAGCCAAAAGATATTCGCGTGGGGTTCCCCATGGTCGTTTAAAGTCATCTTGGACATTATCCTCAAGCCAACCAGATATGCAAATGTAGACACTCATACCACTACCAGCAGTTAATAGTTCAAATTCAAATTGCTTGATGCCCGAAGTACGTCTGTCAGTCTTGTAGCCTGCAAGCCCAGCACCAGCGGTACCAAAAAGCACAGTAGCTGCAGTAAGCCCACCAGTCGAGGCTAAAGCTGTTCCTACAACAGCCCCAACGCCCCCCAAAGCTGTAAACCCAGCAGCTAATGCAGGAGCAACGAGACCTCCCGTCAAAGCCAGCAGTGTTCCTCCAGCTACGGCAGCAGTACCAATCTTGAGATTACGCTTCCAGTCATTCCATTTACGAGGACTTTCTACTTTTCTGGATTTGAGCTCATTCACCTCAAGAAACAATGCCATTCCAATAGCAGATTCTTCTTTTGTTATGACTGACCAAGGCAATTCATGAGCTTCATGCGTTAAAAAGCGAAACATGGCGCGCGTACGGGCATCATAACCAATTGCATTTACAGTCTTCCACAACATAAAGTGTAAGACAGTAATAAGTTCTTCACTGCTTATATCGGCCTCAACCAAAACCACAAAAGGTTCGCTATCCATAGGAGTTTGTTCTAAGGAACGTGGAGATGTAGTAGAGTCCATCGTTCGGCCTCTTTCTAATGCAACAATAGGGATTAAACCTTCAATCTTGTGCTCTGTCATTTGAAGACAATCTTCCAGGAGAAAGCGATAGTAAGATTGTGCCCATTCTCGACTTTCTGAGCCATCATTCACTTGAGCCAACGCACACGCAATGAGCCCTGCAAGACCGCGCATACCATTCGTAGATAACTTCATTAATACGCGAGCTACAGCGTCTTCTACCTCCATCATCGGCTCCATTCCTTCCATCGGACTTGGTGTCGTCATCTTTAGATCCTTTCTTGCCAAATGAATATCCGGGAAATTATCCGGCATGACAATATTAACCAGCATATCATTCTTGTCAGTTACGAAAGTTCAGTTAAGATTTTGTATGCAGTTAGTGTGTAGCAACTCCTTACATTGTTGGGCTTTAATGATAGAAATTTTACATTGTGTTGGGAATGGGATTGTTGAATTAAATGGAAGTTAACGTTAACGTTAGTTTTGTAGACAGAGTTATTGTATAGTTTAGTGAGTAAATTTTTAAATGTGCGATGCAATTACTAGCTTTACTTGCAATGAAGAAATGAGCAATTGAAAAGAGTGATCGGGGGTCGCTTTTCAATTTACCAAATTGCTTTGAAGAAATTATTAATTTAGTATGGTGTCACTCCGAACTGTTTTGCTTTATGCATTGTTGCCTTGTTTCATGGTGAATCCTTTTGCCAAGTCGTATTTGAGAAGAGAGACAGAGGTGGTGACTTTGGCTCCATTGGATACTGTACCTCAACCTGAACGTTTTCATGTTAATAATGACAATGGGGGCTGTGGCAATCACGATAGCCAACACAATGATCATGGTAACAACGATCATGGAAACATGATGATGGAAGTAACGATCATCAAAGCAATGATCATGAAAACAATGATCAGGAATACGCCAATCATGAAAATAATTACTATGAATACAACTAAGATGAAGATAATCATCATGGGCACAATCATCACGGACACAATCAGCATTGGCATCATGGACATGGCGGTCAAGACAATCATTGGAAGAAAACCGATGCAGCTCATCATGGTTGTCACCATGATTAAGCTTAAGTGAGCACAATATATTAGCGGTGTTTTTTAAGTTGGTTGTAGCTCTATATTGTAGGATAAATCATGGAATGTCATTGGACAAAATTCAGCTAAAATTCATATTTGCCACAAGTTCCTCAGTTCCTACAAGGAAATTTATCGGATAAATGAGTTACAAAAATGATATCATCGTATGATTCAGAGTGATGAAGGAAATATGTTTTTTGCTTGGGTCAATATGAAGTGTAGATTGCTGCTGTGTTAAACTAGCAATCAAAGTGCAATGATCGGTAAATAAAATAGTGTTCGGAAAGAGGGCTTGCTTAGAAGTGAAGGCTCATTGATGGAGGATGAAATGTCTTTGGTATAATGTATGGAGAAAGTTATCTACAGTCTTGGACTATTAATGCATCCATGGTTGTGTCTGTAATGATAGGTATGTAAATCACAGTGCTTGCGTTGTGATGAAAGAAATCTCGAGTATCTTTTGATACAAAAAAATATTGTACATGTATTATCACATACATATGCTCATTATTTATCGGAAGTGTAGTTTCCTGCAGTTTTTTAGGCTCGACGTCATACACTTGACCAAATCAAAAATAAATAATGAACTTGTGCAGTTGCAATATGGCAATTACACACCAATAATTATCAGGCCATATACAATTAGCGTAATAAAACCCTACAAATTGTCCTACAAGTGGTGTTCAAGTTGAATTGGCTGTAGAAATATCTGCAAAAAATGAAAGTGCTTCTGATTAGATAAAAATGAGGGATTAAAAATTCCTACAAATAAGAGCAACAACCAACTTGAACACCGCAATTACATTGTCTAAATGTGACAAATATGTTCCCTTATATATTCATGCAATGTACTACGTAGTAACATTATACTGTCATTCTATTCAATTATTGAAATGAAGTGTTTTGAAGTAATGTTTTGCATTTAGTGGGAGCTTAAGGGTATGTCAAATCAAGATATCATTTTATGTGAATCTATAAGTTTGGTAAATTCAAAATAATATATTCATTTTTGCATTTAAATTCTACAAGTTGAGAGCTCGATATGATATGAGCAAGGAATGAGGAGGAACTCACCAATAGTATACAACAACTTGTATAGACACAAGCCTACAAGATTATGGACAGTGGAAGACACAGAACAGTCCTGATGTTAAGCAATTGAGAAAGTGAGGGTCAAGACCAATAACAATGGTTATTGACCCAGCTTGGGTTATTGACCTAGCTTGGCTTGACCAAACTATTATAGTTGGTAAACTCACTGATGTAGGTATTAGCTCATTTAGTGCTTTTGCCTTTTTGGGTAGAATTGTGTATTGTCTCAATACAATTGAAATAATTCTTGGTTGCCACAAAAACCAGCGCTTGATTTTTTGCTCAAAAGAAATTGTACCGCTAAGCTTAGTACTATATCGTGAACAAAAATGCAATCTTTTCTTAAAATTCACACTATTAAAACTACAATGAGATACTGTAAACTCTGAAATAGTGTTATACTTTAACAAATGGTATTATTGAATATAAATTGTAAAAGGTTATAAATGAATTCTGATTGGTTCATGTATTTTGTGTGGCGATGGGCCTTCGTCAGTGGTAGAAAGAGCTCATCCGAAGACGATGCAACGTTCCATGCGCGCTGCTCGTGCTGCGTTCCAAGGTATTTCGCTCTCTCTTTCAATCAATTCACGTTCTCTATCTTCTTGCAGTGCGTTCGATTCAATCGTCGCGCGTTTTGGCTAATGCTGAGGTAATTTTCATCGTAAAATAACCAAATCTGAGTGGGATGCTTAGGAAACCCCAGCCATGACACGAATTTATGGTGGTTTGAAAGATGAAGATCGTATCTTTACCAACTTGTATGGTGAACAAACCTGGCGTATTGAAGGTGCGTTGAAGCGAGGCGATTGGTATCGTACCAAAGATCTCTTGTACATGGGTCCAGACTGGATCGTGCAAGAAATCAAAGATTCGGGCTTGCGTGGCCGTGGTGGGGCTGGTTTCCCATCAGGTTTGAAGTGGTCTTTCATGCCAAAACAAACTGATGGTCGTCCTTCTTTCTTGGTTGTAAATGCTGATGAATCGGAACCTGGTACTTGCAAGGATCGTGAAATTATGCGTAAGGACCCACACAAGCTTGTGGAAGGCTGTTTGATTGCTGGGTATGCTATGCGTGCTCGTGCTGCTTACATTTACATTCGTGGTGAATTTTTTAATGAAGCTCATATTTTGCAAGAAGCTATCCATGAAGCCTACCAAAAGGGATTCTTGGGTAAGAACGCTTGTGGCTCGGGATATGATTTCGATGTCTACCTTCACCGTGGGGCTGGTGCTTATATTTGTGGTGAAGAAACTGGGTTGCTTGAAAGCTTGGAAGGCCGCCAGGGGAAGCCACGCCTCAAGCCTCCATTCCCAGCTAACACTGGGTTGTATGGTTGCCCCACCACTGTCACCAACGTAGAAACAGTGTCTGTGTCTCCAACTATTTTGCGTCGTGGTGCTTCGTGGTTTAACAGCTTTGGTCGCAAGAATAACCATGGTACCAAGCTTTTCTGCATTTCGGGCCATGTCAACAACCCTTGCACTGTTGAAGAAGAAATGAGTATTCCTCTTCGTGATTTGATTGAAAAGCATTGTGGTGGTGTTCGTGGTGGCTGGAAGAACCTCCAAGCTTGTATTCCTGGTGGTTCCTCGGTGCCAGTCATGGACGAAGCTACGTGCCAAAGCATTCACATGGACTTTGATGACTTGAAATTCACAGGTGGTTCTGGTTTGGGTACGGCTGCAGTCACCATCTTTGACAAATCGGTTGATATGGTGGGTGCCATTCGTCGTTTGAGCCATTTCTACACCCATGAAAGTTGTGGGCAATGCACTCCCTGCCGTGAAGGAACAGGTTGGATGGAATCGATTTTAACCCGCATGGAAACTGGGGATGCCGATTTGGAAGAAATTCCTATGCTTGAAGAAATCTCGCGTCAAATTGAAGGACACACTATCTGTGCTTTGGGTGATGCTGCTGCCTGGCCAGTGCAAGGTTTGATCAAACGCTTCAAGCACAAGATTGTTGAACGTATTGAAAATCCTGCTTCGTTCAACAAGGCTGACTATTTCCAAAAGTCATGGCCTGGTGCTCCATTCACTAATCAAGAATGGGTCCAAAAGTATGCCGATGGCTCGGCCTATTCCTCCAAGAAGTAAACCATACTTCATAAACAGAATTTGAGTTTTCTTGTCTGAACCATTTTACTATTCTTTAGCTATGGTATTGATGTAGTAAAGCTTTGGCTCGGGCCATCAAACGTTCGTGCTCTTGATCTCGTTCATACGGCTCAAGGTGCGATGGTTTAACTACAATATCAGCTACATCCCCCACACCAAGGATACCTTCATCACTCTTTTTGCTCTTTAGCTCCAAATTGGACAGCTTTGATTGTAGATGCAATAGCTTCTTGGTAGTCTCGCTAAAGCCTGACGCATGCGATTCCACAGGTGATGGAGCTCTTGATACTGGGGCTGACATGGTTGATTTCTTTTCAACTTGAGCTGATTTAGGGACAGAGTGTGGCATTTTGGACATAGTGCTGGTGTGGAGTTGGGATTGCAATGAACGAAAGGAAAACAATTTCGCATCTTCATCATCGCTAAACATGCTGTCCAGGTCCCTCTCAAGGTCTGAAAGCGGTCTCTGTTCAAGGCTATCAACATCTGAGCCAAGGTCCGAGAATTCTTTCTTGAGCTCTTGCTCCAAGACACTTAAACGATGGTTCTTCAGAGGTGGTGGATCTATTGTAGGAAGCATTTCATCTTCTTCATCACTACTGATTTCTTCCATTGCACGCTGAAGTAATAGCTTTTGTTGCTCAGATGAAGATGCGACGGAAGATGAACTTGATATTGATGAAGATGGTGCCGCCAGTGGAGCAAATGATTTAGTGATTTCTGTTCTCTTGGTCGAAATTGGTGGGCTCTGGTGAGGGCTACTGAATGGTAATGGAGCTGTAGCTAATGGTGTGGTGGCCATAGGAGTTGGTGTATTAGCAGTAAAAGTTGTTGAGATTGCAGTAAAGTGTGGTGGAGTGGTTGTACGAGGTAAAACATTGTCTTCAGTCAGTGGCACCATGGTTTCCATGTTAGCATCCTTCATACTTTGAGTAGGTGAATGCTCAGAGTTGTTTTCTAGGTGTTGTGCGTTGATTCGTGGAGCAGGTGTGCTTATAGCTGAGCTGTTGTATGACTCTATCGGTGCAAAATCATCATTGGGTTCTAACGATGGAATACTGCTTGAGATGGATTGCTTCAAATCTGTAGGTTGACTCTGCTTCCTTTCTTCTCGTGCACGAGCTAGTGATCGAATTGTTTGAGCTCGCTCCATTGCTTGCATTGACAACTTTTGTTGCCATTCACTGTGCAATAAATCCTCTTGCGCTTTCATTGCTTCTTCATGTTGCTGCTGGGTTTTCTGTTGTTCTGTCTCCACAGCACGATGATCTTCATCTTTCCATCGATCAAATACCATTTGATCTGCTAGCTCTTGTTGTCGACATTGAGCAAAGAAATCCATACGTAGCTTTTGAAGACGTTCTTCTGCTACCCGGTCTTGAGAAAGTTTTTGAATGCGTTGTAAAGCAGCAGATTCAATAGTAGCAATTTCTTCATCGTCCATTAAGTGAGTTGCTCGGTCAGCTTGTTTTTGTTTTGCAAAGTCCATTTCCACAGCATATCGATCATGCTCAGCTTGCAATAGTTTTGACGTAGTTTCAAGTGCTTCTTTGGCATTTTTCTCCATCATAATGATCTGGATTAAATTCATTAGCAGAATAATGTAATAAGATAATAGAACCTGTTGTAGTCGACGCTCCCTAGTTTTTGCATGAAGAATTTTCATTTCAACAATACGTTGCTTCTCTCGCTCTAATGCTTCAAGCCGTCGACTTTGCTCAGACTCCAGCCAATGTTGCTTATCTTCCATCCATCTTCTATGGGCATTTTCCAATGCTTCGGTTTGTTTTTGAAGTTGAAAAAGTAATGATTCTTTTGCAGCAAGTTCAGCTTCTTCTCGTGCAATGCGATTTCTTTCCTATCTCAATGGTAAATACAAATTTCTCCATGACTAAAGTACCTCAATTTGATAATCAACGACAAAATGAGGATATTGTCGAAAGACAGGATAATTTCCTTTAGCCAAAGGTACTAATGCTGGATCAGTACTGAGTGGTGCTGGCAATGGAAATGTCATTTGCTCCAACCACTCAATTAAAAGTCTCATATCAACGCTTTGTTGTGTGTGAAAAAAGCTCTCAAGAGCCACAGTCGACGAGAGATTTAAAATAATACTTCGAGATATCTGTAGAAATGCAAGCACTGCAGACCATATTCGTCCAGGGTCTTCAAATGCTGTAACAAGATGATCCCAAAGGCACAACCAGTTTGATCGACTCAAAACTTCACTAAAGACAGACCGCACAAGTGACCATCCATAAGTTTCTGATTGAATATTGTGGTCAACAAAATGCAAATATAATTGAGGATCTCTACGTTCAAGTTCTTTTTCAAGCACTCGAAGTAAATGCAAAGGAGGATAAGGGTATCGAACTAGAAAATCACGGCCCCAATGGAGTAAAAATGTTAAAGTCACTTCAAATGCCATCAAGTCATTATTCTCGCACACTTTGACAAATGGAAAGACTAACGATGGGAGATAATCAGCCTCACCAAAGGCTGGACACCAATATGCAATGGCTGACAGAACACGCTGAAGCCTTCGAAAGAGACGTTGATTATGAATTGGGTACTGTTTTTCCAATCGGATAAAGGATGGATGAGGCCCTTTATTAAGAAGAGCTGTAAATGCATCCATATTCTCTGGTAATTCCAATAGATACCTCCATGCAAGCATTCGGTACCGTTCAGGGTAAGCTTGATAAGACCGAAGGAGTTGAGCAAGTCGCTTCTTTTGTAATTGAACATTCTTGCGGTCTGTAAATGATATTGTGGGTGGTGATTGTGTCTTTGGTTTTATCAATGGTGGTGATGGTTCTAATTGTGATTCTAACGGTGCAGCTTCTTTTGCAAAAGGTTTTGTTTGATGGCCAAAGAGTGAATCCATGAGTTCTGGAGCTGGAATTGATGATCTTGTTGATAAGTATTGTTGTTCAATATCAGCATTTTGTCGTACTTGTACTTTTAAAGCTGTTTCTCGAGCAATATCCAAGTCATACAGTAGCAAACAACCATCACTAGATCAAGTAAATACACTTCTGCAATATAGATTTGTACCTTGTACAAGCTGCAAGATATTTTCCATTTGAATCAATATCATATTGAGTAAGAGCTTTAGTTCTGTTGGAAATCTGTAAACTAACTTTTGGTTGTTTCGTCGTCACATTTAAAAAATTCAATTGCCCATCATCTCCTAAAACACTGATAATATTGCTTGTACATGGCACAAATGAATGCTAATTAAAGTTATAAGTCCACTTTCTTTAAACAAAACTTACTTGAAAAACTCTTTTCACAGTTGAAGGTAATTCAATGATACGAATTAACGTTTGAGATTCAAATTCCCATACATAAATGAATGGAGATACCCCACTATCCACTTATCCCGTAAGAAAAATATATATGAATATAATACCTAGCAATAATAGCTCTACTGCTTTCAGACACACAAAATCGTTTTAGGCCAGGTGGATGTTCATAATTTGGTAGAGTAAATCGATATTGCAATGCCAAAGTACTAAGTTCCCACATTAATATTGAATCATCTCTGAAACACACAGCAACTAGTTCTCCATTGCCAATAAAGCTAGCAGCCTCGACACCAGGTCCAGCATTTAATGTACGAAAACGAGTCCATTCGGTGCTATCCCAAAGAATCACAGCATCAGCTGAAGCAGTCAAAGCAAGTTTTCCAGGACGTTGAAAAGAAACACAACGAGGAGCGTGTCGATGGCCTCGTAATGTGCTAATTAATACTTTACTCTGTACATTCACACATCGCACAGTGCAATCTTCACATGTAATTAATAATTCACCACGTTGTTCAGGGCTAAAAGCACATTCAATAGCTGCTGTACCCAAGTGACACACAAGAGAATAACGATTTCGTGTAGGAAAGAAGGCAAAAACACGTCCTTTTTCATCGACAGCAGCAAAGAGATCGCCAGAAGGAGAGAATGCCACACAACGAAAGGTAGCAGAACCCATAGCTTCATCTGTGGCTTTGTACGCTCGCAATGGCAGGTTTCGCATACATCCAAGCAGTCCTGAAGCTCCTACTTGTGGTCTACGAGGCCACAGTACGCTCTCTTCATCGGCACTTAGCTTCAATCGCACCTCATACACCATTAGTCCCACTCCAACTCCCAAAATGAACCAAGATCGCGGTAGAGAGATCCATCGATCCAAACGTAGCCATACAGCTATCTACGAAGGAATTCTTCATGCTTTATTATCTTCTTATTGCTCATCCTAATAAGATCATTGTCTACGATTGAAAATGTATGGAAATTTGTATACCCGAAAGCAACCTGAAGAAGAGAAGCAATACATTCATTTAAATGAAGAAATTAGAGCTATAGATACAAGAAAATGGAGGCTTTATACGATAGAAAGAGTGATAGATACAAGCTAGTAGGCTATTGCATCATCTAAAATGTATGAGGATTTGAATACTCGAAGGCATTATGAAGAAATCAGTGTCAATCGGCGTCAAAAAGCGATAAACTCATGATATAAACAAGAGCGATAGATGCGTGTAAATGAACGCTTTGTACCATAGAGAGAGCGATAGATGCAAAATTATTCCATCAATCTTGTGGGGGTAAAAATGCAAACGATTAAAGTGGGATAAATCCCACATACAATGGACGTATGCAAGATTACCACCTAAAATCGATGACGTAATGAGTATTATAAAGCATTGCGGCCATCATTCATGCGAGTAAACCTTGGAAATGTGTCCTCTTGCATACGTGGCTTGTTTGGATGTTCTAGAACAACGTTCGTATCAACAGATCAACAACCTCACGTGTCATTTTTAAATTTTCTTTCAAGTGCGCAATGGGTTCGGATAATGGAACGAAGTATTTGGATAGCGGTCTACCACAAATGACTGAAGACGAGAAGAAACCAAAGTACACGAGTGTCTTTACGTTTACGATCATTCCCTTTGCCATTGGTCTTGCTATTGCATTTGCCATTTACTTTTTTGGATCGACAACAGTGTATAATCAACGTATTGTTGCATTGACGAAAAATGATTTACAATGGGCATTTGCTGCTGTTGTAGTCCTTGGACGTGTTGTGACGTTTGTCAACTTATATCCAATGGTTCATAAAAGTCAAATTGTTAAAGGAAGTTCGGGCAATTTACGTTCGAATCCATTCATTTACAAACTGATTGGGAAAGATGCACCTGTGAATGCAGTTGTATTTGAAGATGAAGGAGCTGTTGGTGCTTATAATCGTGCAAATCGATCGCTTCATCACATGATTGAAAATTATGCTGTGGTTGTTGCAGGGCTTTATCTTGCCTCGACAGTATTTCCATTTCCAGTATTTCTTCTGACTTGTATGTTTGGTATTGGACGTATTATGCATCAAGTTGGATATTCCAGTGGATATGGTGGTCATGGTACTGGATTTGCATTGACATTGGTTGCTCAAGTTACTTTGGAAGGATTATTAGCTCTTGTCTTTCTCAAGAGTCAAAAATTCTTTTAATTGCTGACGATAATTCATCGATTTGTTTATGTTGATTAAACAATAATCTACGTACTGCATCTATAAAGAATATCCTTATCTATAGAGTTCTATCCATTGATTAACTCATTTATTAGTCATCGTACAACCATTTTCATCATGCGGTACGAAAATTGTACAAAGGACACAATACATCAACATTGCAAATGCATGTACCCCGGGGCACTTTTATCACAATACGCATTTATCTTACCCTTCACCGCTTTAATTTCCATCGGCATTCTATTTACATGCAATTATTTAATTGATGAAATCTACTCATTGCTGCTTAATAGCATAAAGTAGATGTACTTGATAGAATTTGATTTCATATTGATGACAGGTATTACGTATGCCCCGGGTACATATTTAAGTTGATTTGGTTGTCATTTTGAAATTTACTATGGAACGAACACTTGGAGAAAATGGATTGCCGAAAAGAGCTGCACGAAATCCAAAGTTTATTCTCACTGCGGGATTGTTTTGGATTACATTTACGTTGGGAGTAGCTATTGCCTACTTTGGTGTGTACAAACGTGGTCCAATTGAAAAATATAATCAAAAAATTGAAAAATTGGTCCAAGATGATATGCATTGGGCATGTGCAGCTATTGTTGTATTTGCACGTATTATTGTCTTTGTAAATGCATATCCTTTTGCTCATAAAGCTCGTGTGGTTTTACCTCGATCAGGAAATTTACGTGCCAATCCATTTTATTACAAACAAATTGGCAAAGATGCATCACCAAATATTGTTGCTTTGATTGAAGATGGATCTATTGGTGCATACAATCGAGCTAATCGTTCATTACATCACATGATTGAAAATTATGGTGCATTGCTTGCTGGATTGACACTTGGAGCTCAAGTATTTCCATTTCCAGTATTTGTGATTGTTTGTGCTTTTGGATTTGGTCGTATTATTCATCAAATTGGATATACGATTGGATTTGGTTATCATGCTCCAGGCTTTTACATTGCTACACTTGCCACAGCAACATTGGAAGGTCTTCATTTTATCATTGCCATGAAAGGATTTGGATATCTTTAAGATCACAACAATCTACATAGCATCTTAAATTTTCTATGTGTTATCTACTTATTTCTAGCTGCAATAGAAAGCTTTTCTTCATGAATCAATGCCAAAGAATCTTTCATGTACAAAATCTTTTATGTTCAGCAAGAAACAAGATAAGCTTCAGTTTTCATTGAAGATGACAATAGTTAATCTCAATCACGTCATTCATTTACATACAAGGAACAAATGATAAGAACTATACCCATCTTCACATCATTTATTTCTTCATTTTTCAATTTGTAATGGACAAAACACTTGGAGATAATGGACTGCCAACAAATACAGCAAAAAAGCCACAAAATTATGCTGCTGCAATTTTAATTTGCATTACATTTATCTTTGGTGTTGCTACTGCGTACTATGGAGTGTACACTCGTGGTCCAATGACAAAATACAATCAACGTATTGAAAAATTACTTCACGATGATTTGCATTGGGCATGTGCATCTATTGTCATCTTTGGAAGAATTGTAGCGTTTGTAAATGCATATCCAATGGCTCACAAAGCACGTGTAGTCTTACCTCATTCCGGTAATTTACGTGCAAATTTATTCTTTTACCATCAAATTGGTAAAAATGCATCATCCAGTATTGTTGCCTTGATTGAAGATGGTGCCATCGGTGCTTACAATCGAGCAAATCGTTCTTTGCATCACATGATTGAAAACTACGGTGCTCTCCTTGCTGGTTTAACACTGGGTTGTCAAGTATTTCCTTTCCAAGTATTTCTTCTTGTTTGTGCATATGGATTTGGTCGTCTTCTTCATCAAATTGGTTATACCCGTGGATTTGGCTATCATGCACCAGGTTATATTATCTCCACACTTGCTCTGTCGACACTTGAAGGACTTCATTTCCTCATCGCAATCAAAGGATTTGGATATCTTTAATGACCATCTCTTCATTCTTCTCCTCTTCTTTCTTTCGTCATTGCTCAAGCTTCTAGAACATCCCAATCTTCAATCTTCAGCTCTACAATCCCTCCATCTTCTCTATCCATGGCTCTATCCTCTGCATCCTCGTTCATTTCTTCTCTATATTTGTCAATATCTAACTCTATCTGGCAGAAAGAACACTAACTTTGTCTTCTAGAGC
>JNBS01000291.1:4967-48479 GCA_002081575.1 Thraustotheca clavata | reverse complement strand
GTGCAGGTGTTGGGGCAGCTGCAGGTGCTGGTGTGGGTGCTGGTGTAGGTGCTGGTGTAGGTGCTGGCGAAGGAGCTTGGGTTGGAGCTTGAGTCGGCACTGGTTGGATCGTAGGGCTCGGAGTATCGCCGCATGCTCCACCAATTGCTAGTGATGCAAGAGAACCAATGATACAACACACGAAACGAATGTTCATAGTGGCGGTAAAAAATAGAGTGAACACCGCTCTCTAAGATCAGTTTGTTGACTGAAAAAAGTTTATGCTGCCTTTATTGAATAATGACAATTGTATTACAGTAACAGGTAATTAATTTTCGTACATGCCCATAGTGAATAACAGTAAACTTCATATTCTACAAACAATCTCATTAGGTAATTGTGTTTGTAAATCGCACTACTGATATTTAAAGTACTAGAACTACTGTATTAGCGAGAGAGAAGTGGAAGGAAATTGATGGTCAAAGAAAACTGTCGTTTACAATTTTATCTTGTACTTATAATACATACTTTGACATATCTTACCACTCATTTGGGCAATTTTACACCCCAAGTATTGATCAAGTCAAACGGTGTAAGAGTACTTTGAAGTACTCACTGTACGATACTATTAACAATACTAAATTATGACCAGCGTCAACTTTTTATTACTACAGTATTGATACAATTCTACATTTGCTATATGTAGGACACATTTGGAGGGCTAATATAGGCATATGTAGGACACAGGCTTGTTTTAAGCTAATTGCAAAAAACTTCTATGTATCAATGCACTCTTGTAATTACTTAAGCTACTTTGCGCACAAGACCCCTTTAAGAGGAAAATCAAACAGGTTTGAAGTGCTTGTGAGACACACACTGCATTGTTTAAGCCAATATTCTAACGTAATCTTGACTATTTCTCTATATTTGCCATAGCACTAGTGCACTTTGTATCCGAGACCGGAGAGAAATCAGATAAATTTGAAGCAAAGTCCACGACATTTAAGCCTATAGAAATGTGATACGACAAGATTGTATTAGATGTCATATGCACACCATGTTTTAATAAGGGTACCAAATATTAAAGGGGCTAAAGTTGTGATGCATATTATACAGACAGAGTCATTTTATACAATACGTATATTATACATTATCCATTATTTAGTATGCAGCCTGGACGCCACTTATCAAATAATCCAAGTCAAATTCATTCAAGTACTGGTCCAGGATGTGCAAAGGGTTATTCAATAAACGAAATTCGTCTTGTTCATCTTCGTATACTTCTTCGCTAACTTCACGACATTGTTCTTGAATGACGTCTTCTCCAAATTGAGAAAGATGAATTGCAAAGTTATCACTGTCTTGACTTGTTTGTCGTTTTCGATCAAGTTGATTAGGATTGTACGAAATAGTGACTTGACGCTAGCATTTGTCTTTGCTTAATCGAATATGTGTCATTGAACGCACACGATTATTCGTCTTGTGATTACGTTCACCACCAACAGCTTGGTGATAGTCGTCTAATGCAGTACCGCAAAGCAACAAAAGATGCATACACTAAAGAAAATGTTGCTTCATCTCCTTCAAGATATTCCATTGTTGTGCATAGTGGCTTCAATAGAGATTCTAAAATTGAGTTCTTCTTGCAATTAATTGTATCCAAGATTCAATTTCTCAGAGCATCCTCCATCATAACATTTTGGTATTCGGGATCAAAATCAATAGAATTCGGCATACTCACCAACACCTTTTGAAATAGTTAATTCCTGCGAAGTATATAGTAGCAAGTGCAACAGCGTGTTTTAGTAAAAAATATCAGCGATTATTACTTGTTTAATGTTTGCTGACATAAATGATCAAACATTGATGAGAGCAAATGAACTGATCTCAACTTTGTTACCATACAGACAATCATCGATATAATTCCAGTAACATTAAGAATTTTAATCCAGTACATACAAAGGTTGTGCAGGGCGTCGGGAGCACAGCCAAAAGCAAAAAAGAAGTCTTCAGTGGCTGAAGCTAACTTTCGCAAACCAAGCATCGACATTTGGAGAATCAGTACATAATGCGTACATTAGTTCACCTTTAGTTACCATATTTGGTGACAAACCAAACGATTCTCGAAGTCTTCTACGTGCACTTTGGAGGTGATCAAGTAAATTGCATGCAGACTCCTTCTCTAGTTGCATTGTAAAGTGCCCAAGAAAAAATGCCATTGGTCCTGCCGACATGACATTTATAATATGGTTTCTCGCTTTGTTTGTCGCTCCATCGATTGCGATGCATTGTGTCAATCTAGTTCTTAACGCCAATAAAATTTTTTGATGAACAACCTCGTATTCATTCAATAATAGACTTCCTCCAATTTTCTTACGACTAGGTACTTAGTAACTTGGTGTTAAAAATGAAAAAAAGATTCGTCCAGTGCTTATATGACACCGAGCTAAATGAGCTAGCAGTTCTATGAACTGCTCTGGCTAGCTGAACGTTGGCATCTTTTTGATCTTAAATGGACATTGCATTACACCAAGTTTGAAAAAGCTTGTGCATTAATAACATCTTTTGAATTTATCTTCTGTCTTTTCGCACTGTTGCTATTTTTACCAACAAATTGTGCTCTACCACTATTGAGTAGACCAATACCCTGGGAAATCTGTATTTTGATTAATACATAACTAATGATTTAATACCTTTGTAAACTCTTTAGCATGCTTCTCCATGTAGAAGACAGTCCGAGTCATCATTGTTCCGCAATGATTACACTTGGCTCGGTCATAGGTTTATCCTTCTAAAGGCGACTTGGAAGTAAATTCAAGACAAATTGGATCGGCCTTTCGTCCTTTGGTGTTCTTTGCTCATTTTACAACTGGGCAAGAGAAGTATTGCTCGTGTTTATAAAATAGTACAAAAAGTACTATGGCGGATTTTCAACTCTATATTATATACATTAATATATGCAATATCATATAGATTTTTGTACTTCCTCATCACAAACTTAAAAAAACAAAATTGAAAGCAAATATTACTTTTAGTATGCAAGTATAAGCTTTAGACGCAAATATTCCTCAAGTGTTGGCGAGGATAATCTGAAGTACTTGTCAATTTAGTTCACAGCAAGAACAATTAGATAACACAAACCACTTTTCCAACACGTTGCAATTTAATCTGTTTAAAGTAGTGTTGCATGACCACAGGGTCATAGAGTAGTTGGTGGCGACATGATCCTGAACGCTTCCTTTTAAACTATAATAATGCTGGTAAATATTGATTAAGCCCCGAAACTTATCTAAATCTGTCTTTTTCTTTTACCTGTTCTCAATGTCAAATAGGGAATCAAAAGATAATGACATTTCTGAAATCTCTCTAATATATATTAAATTTACTCTATCTACATCACCTTAACTAAAGCTGTTTAGATCAATCATCTATAGAGCTATTTAGTTCAATTGTCGATACGGCTATTTAGACCAAGCATATTTAATTGATTTAGTTGATTTTGAAGATGATTGAACTAATCAACTTTATCTTTAGAGCAATTTAGATTAATCACTTATAGATTAACTAGATCAATCATCTCGACAGCTATTTAATGGACAAGAAAATGATTGAATTGTTGTTGTGTGAAAAACGTACAGATTGAAGCCTGGATAAGGAATTTACAATTGTAGTGTATTTACAGAAAGGTAGTTATCTTTGTGAGTACAAGGCGAGCTGTTGATGCAGCTCACGTTTACAAAAGACAACGTGTGTCTCATTTGCTAGGATAAATGTGAAATGAAATATGGATATGAAAAGAGATACCATGTAGAGCTTCCATGACAAAAATACGTATTTCACCGCGACGTTGACGCTTTACATCTTTTTGCTTTCCTTCAAAATATCCATCATGATCTCTTTTATCACCTGAACGAACTAAATGATTGAGTTAGTGGATATGTAGAAAGTGAAAATTACTTGGACAAGCTTGTTTACGACGTGATGATCGATCTCCTTGGGTCTAAATACATATTATTGATGTTACATCGAAAATAAGGTTTTGTACAAATGCAGAATTTTTCAAGTCTCGTTGCTTTTGAGCTTCTAAAGCACCTTGAGTGAAGAAAGCTCGCATCCACCACTACATTGAATGAGTTTGAATAATAAAGATAATCTGACCTTTGCATCGCACACGCGTAAAGAATGTTTCACTTCTTTAATATACCGATCAATACCACTTTCATTTTCATCAAACACAAATTCAGACGCCAACAATTGATCAAAATGATTTCGTAAAGATACATAAGGACCCGTTTGCAAGCTTTCTTCATCCGATAATTTCATAAATTGGTGAATATTCAATTGCAATACTAATGGTTTGATCGGTGGTAACACTGGACATTCGACACTGATTGTAAATGTGTGCAAACCTTCATCATGAAATACCAAATCTTGAACATAATACGTCCCATCACTAAAAGGAGAGCTAACTTTACTCTCAAAGACTGTTCCTTTGCTGCTCGTCACTCGTACCCACAATGCTGCTCGTGCACCAAGTTTCATCGCTTTATATGAAGTTGTGCCCACTATGCCAGCTTTTTTAATGCAAAACCCTAGGTATCTACTCATAATAAGCCCCTCTCTGTCATTTAGTCATTTAAACCTGAAGAACGCATAGCGCAATGGGATCTTTGGGGGCAAAAGCTCGGACCATTTGTCTTGGACCGCCACGATCTCGTACTCTTGCATGGTAATCACAAATGGCGGGAAAGCATCCGATTGTACGTAAATAGTGTAAATATTCATTTTTTACAACTTTATCTTTATTAACACAGTAGAAAAATTTACTTCAGTCGAGAGCTGCTTGAATTGTGCTGAAACTTTTGAAGTTTGCGTGAAATACAACGCTGTTGTTATGAGAGTATTGCAAAAGTATTAAATTGTTCTTTAAATAGTGCAAGATATCATTTATCTCACTTATTTGCTTTATCAATGTTAACGTGGGCAAAGACCGCGTTGTACTGCTCGAAAAACACAACTACTACTACCCTGGTAAAGCTAGAAATCGTATTGTAGCATCAGATTTAAAGTTAAAGTAAAAATACCTGTAGTACATGTTAAATAGGGGTACACCATTATCATTAACATCTTTCAATATCAATCCTTGGTGAAATACCTCATTCTATCACACTAGTACGATATATCAATACCTTGATAATGCAAAAACCATACTTATATCTAACGCTATCAATACCTTGATATATCGTACTAGTGTGATAGAGTGAGGTATAGCGTTAGATATAAAGATATTGTTATTGCTTAAAACCGGAAATAGTGTAAATTCTCCTTTACCTCAATCATGTGTATGTTGCAGACTTTATGAGCATTATAAGCTGTATTTCAAAACTCTTTCACTCTTTAATACTCTATCACTCTTCTCTATTACAGTTTAAATCATCTTTCCTTTCCCTGTTAGCTTCTAGTACACACTTTACGTGTAATATCAGTAAAATGACATTTTTCATAGACTATAAAAAGCGATGATAAGCAAGAAATGAATGAATTATGATTAAGCAAAGCTCTTTAAAGAGAAAGAAGATAATGATAGAGAGAACAAGCGTGAAAAAGCTGAATTGACTACTTGAGACACTATTTAAAGTCCCTGTAGGAGTTGATGGAAATGCGCTCTGGGAGGTCGTTGGCTTCAGAGGACGCGCATGTCGGAAGGAGAAGCTAAGCAGAAGAAGAAGCAATGGAAGCCGAACGAAGCAGGGCCAGGTAGAGCACGTTCGCGAGGTAAAGAGAAGAGTGAAAGACGGGAAATTGCAGCCACGCCACCGCGAACGAGAAACTCAAACCCAAAAGAACGCAATGGAGTACGACCTCCTATGGCGAAATTGACACCACAAATGCTTGAAATACAGCTTCAAACACTCTTGACGAGTGGTAAATATGAAGAAACGGCAGCATGGATACAAGGATCAGCGTATTTGATGGAAAAATACCACCTTGCTGATGTCGTACGACTTGTACTAGACCAAAAGCAGTTTGATCTTGCTGGACGACTTATTCGAGACTTTAAACTTGCAGAAAACCAAGCTCTTGTGACGTTGTTCATTAAGGAATTGGTTCGAAGTGGACAATTTAATTTGGCTGTCAGATATGCACAGGAACTTGTAGTAGGATTTAACAAAGGAGGGATTGAAAGCCCCAACCATCGACCTACTTGGACACCACAAACGCTCATTCAAGCAATGATTCGAGCACAACAATTTAAATCTGCACTCAAGTACACCAAGCAATTTCAACTTGAACAACTTTTTCCAGTTAAACAACTTATCCTTGGCCTCTTGGAAGATCGTGCTTGGACTGATGCATTTTCAGCAATTGTTGTACGTATTTCTATCTCTCATATATGTGAATGCTTATATATATATAGGAACAAAAACTTGAAAATGAATTTTCTTTGGATAAATTAGTTGACCACATGATGGATGAAAATCAATGGTCTTCTGCATTTAAATCCATCAAGGCTAAACCATCCGTGTTTACACCAAGAATGGTAGTGCAACGAATGCTTTTATGTGGTGATTTTCTTCCTGCTATCGCAGCTATCAAAGACTATGGTTTTGAACAAGATGAACCACTCCTAAAACAAGCACTTGACTCCATGATTCACTTTAATGAATTTTACAAAACTCTTAAGTACTCTGCCAAGTTTGGTTTATCCAACGAATCTCCTTATACTCCTCAAGAACTCATTCGCGCGGCTATTAACAAGAAACAACATCATGTTGCCAAATTATACATCCAAAAGCACAAGCTTGAAGCTGCTTTTACGGCAGAACTCAAGCATATGGAAGAAGAAAAAGTTGACAAATTGCTTTCCTTTCGAGCTTTCCTACAGCAAAAACGTCATCAACTTGATCGAAGTGGGTACAAACTAAAGCTCCAACATTGTCTTGGTCCATTATATGACCCTGAAGACGATTTTGAACAAAAGGAAGAAGAGATTATCCTTTCCATCGATGAAGAAGTCATTCCTCGACCAAAAAAAGCTTTGCACGATGAAGATGAAGATGATGATGATGATGACGAGATTCTATTACAAAAGCCCCCTACATTCAACACCTTTGACGACGATGATGCAGTTGATTCATCTCACCAATTCCTCTTTTCCAAGAAGCCGTCTTCATCATTTCTCCACAGCCTTCATACCTCTCCCGACACAAACTTTACATCCTTTTCCGATTCCTTTCGTTTCGATGCTCTGCATGAGTCCCCAAGTCTTAATGGTGATGATACTTCACGCCTAGAAGCTGTCAATCGCGCTTTCTCCATGCCCAAGACATCTTTTAATTTTTCATCATTTGCTAATACTATTGAGCCCTCAAAGCAGCCCCCACTACCACCACCTCTACCAACGACAGTCCCAACACCACCACCAATGCCTTTGGGATACACAGGTCCATTTCAACCACCACTTCCCCCACCATTTCCAATGCAGAATTACTACTCTCAACCTCCATTACCAAAGCAGCAATACAATGTTGCATCGTTGGCAATGCAATTTCATGGACCACCACCAGCGCAACCCCCATTGCCCCCACCTTTGCCACCGTACGCCCCCCCACAGCGCCCATCGTTTGTTCCAAGTATTAGTCTTAAAAACGAAGAACGCCCAGGACCCCCAGCTCGTCGAATTTTCCTCAACCAAATTCAATTGAAAGGACAGCATTAGCTAGATTTTTTCATTTTCATGCTGCATGACATATATAATCTACTTTTTTGGTGCCAAAAGCTTGGTAGGATACTCGCTTGGATTAAGTGCACGAATACTCCATAACCTTAATGCACGCTGGTCTACAGTGCCTCTACATTTGCATCATTAGAACTCAGTAGAAATGTGAGTATGCTTACCCGCATTTGAGCCCTCGGGCGGCAAGTTCATTCTTTAGTGTATTTGCATCGAGAGCTTTGAGATCATCAAGAGAAGGAATATCCATCAAATTGATGCTGGGTTCAGGAATTGTAGCTGGTTGAATTGGCTCAGACTTTGTGGAGGGCACTGTAGTTGCTGCAATATTTTCATTTCGTTTGCTTGGAGATTTTGGAGTATGTGATGATTCTGTCGTAGTTGATGTAGTGACAACTATAGGCTTGGCTTCGTCTGCTTTGATCAATGCTTGGAGAACTGGAGTATACTTTTCGAACTCTTTTTGTTTTGGGAAAAATACAAAAGGTTGATCACCAATATTAATACGCATTTGTTCATTTTCTTCCAAACTAAATGCAGGAAAGAAGCCACCATAACTCGAATCCGATTTTTCTGTTGGGGGCATAATTTCGTCGAATGCTATACCAAGCAGTTCTCCATTGAGAGAAAATTGCACGACTCGTGCATCTGCATCAAGAAAGCACCCAACGATATCACCAGCAGACCAGGTTTTGCCATAAGTAGCTGAGATCCCATTATTCCATTTGAGTTGCCGATTGCCATCGTACGCCCACGATGCAGCATGATCACCAACTCCATCACCTTCTTCATCATCAGCTTGAAAAGTCGAATCAGCCCATCCAAGCTGCATGACACCAGTAGTCACAACTTCTACCTCATAATACCATTGTCCTTGGTGCAGTGAACAGCCAAATACCGTAGCAGTACCAAAGGTACCATGGCCAACAACTGCAGCATTTTCCGAGTTTGTAGTTTGGGTGACATGTACATTTCCATGAAGAGGAACTAGCCATGACCCAGCTGCAGACGCTTGATTGTTCCAACGAGTCTCGCCTGGAGTGTACACCATTTTGCTAGTAAGATCAAGTTTTTTTTCAGCATGTTGTTGTTGTAAAGCCTTGCGCCGTTGTAGCCCAGCAGCAAATGCATCTGTAATTTCATTTTCAATCACTGTTGGAGCAACTGGGTGCAAATACGAAGCTAAAGCTTGATCCTTTTCCCGTAAGGCATCATCTTTCTTTTGAGCTTTATACGCAGTAAGCTCTTCACCTCGCAATTCCGATTCACCATGTGCAAAATTACAATTTTGACCACGAGGACAACCCCACCAAATCGGAGCATCTTCAGGAGGAGTGGCTCGAGCACGTGCTTGCAACCAGTTATTACACAAAACAGTGTGTCTTTTTCTCTTGCTTCTTGACTTCTTTTTTCCAAATCCTTCTGCCCACGATGGAGTATTTAGGTACCAACCAGGAATTCCACTTGGGGTTTCTTCTTCAGGAAGTTCACGTTCATCAATATTATCACGTTTACGTTGTTCACGGAGTTGTTCTTCTTCTTGCCACTTTTTAATTGCAATTTCTTGATTTACATGTCTTAAACGTCGACCAAGTAAATCTCGACACGCTCCAAAATCAGTCGTTTGGCGTTGTCCTGCACCTTTTCCCTGGCTACGAAGCATTGCTCCAAAGCCTCCTTTACCTCCAAGTAACCCATTAGAAAGCACAGCACGAATAATCTGTGGAGAATGCGGTACAAATCCATCTTCAAGACACTTCATTCCATGCATAAAGCGAAACACATCATTTTCAATGTTTTTTTCAGCCTAATCACATTAAACACATAGAAAACAAGTAGATAAGAGCTTACGTAGAGTTTCTGCTTCATTTCATCGATCGTAATCGCCTCATGAGCGAACGATAAACAGATCGTCGCTCGTTCTGGCACTAACTCCACAATCACTTGAATTCGCATTGGAGAATGAAATTATTGGTTAAAATATGATTGTTATGACCAATCAAAAAAGAGAAAAACGATCTTTTCTAGCCAATGGCATCACAGGATGTGGGTCTTAGAATGGGAGTCGGAACGAGTGATGCTAAGCCTTGTCCAAGGCTCATGGACGCTTGGAAGAAAGGGAAATGCGCTTAACTTTCCTAATGATTCTTCTATCTCTCGCCAGCATGCTGTTTTACACGTTGGAGGGCTTGAAAATCTAGAAAATATTCATGAATTACCGTCATTTACACTTGTTGACAGCAAATCTCGCTTTGGCACATTTGTTAATGGAGCTCAAATTGCTGAAAATATTCCTGTAAACCTACGTGTTGGCGATAAGATTACGTTTGGAGCTAAGAGTACGGTGCTTGTTGTAGGCTATAAGCGAATGGTAGATAATGTTGTGCCGAAATGAGATTGAGTGATGGCTGTAGGTTGCAAGAACATCGCGAATTCAAAAAGCTAATCGACGTAAATTACTTGAAGGGTGTAAAGCTATTGGCATGCATATTGTTTCTCAACCGATTCCTGAAATTACTCATTGTATCATGGATACTGGTAATTTTGTTGCAACAGAAAAGATTTTATGGGCTCTGGTACATGCACATCCTGTTGTGACTACAGAGTGGGTACAAGCTATTATAGCTCGGGAATCACTCTCGACTGATATTCCACGATGTGAAGGATTCCTTCCAGTGCACACTTCAGATCAGGTAATTGATTTTGCTTTTGGATCTCTCATATTTGTTAGATGACACCTTCCTACTTGTTGGATACACGTCGATGCTCGTTATACAATGACTTTCTAGTTATCTTTCTTGTTCCTACATCAATGGTTGGGCTGATTACAGCAATGGGTGGGCAAGTTGTCTCTGCTTATTTACAGACGGAAGTTGCTGATGACAATGAGTTGTTTGAGATTCTTAATACTACCAAAAGAACTACAATTGTTGTCTTTCCTGGGAATGGTGGCGAATTAACGCAAACGGATGCTATGTCGAGCTCCATTAAGGAATGGAATCCATCGGTGATGAGACGACTTCGAGCCATGCGAGGAAAAAAATGCTCATTTGTTATGCACCATGAACTTGTTGCTAGTATCCTCTTCACTCGAATTCCGCTTTATATTGCTGGTGACTCTATTGATGCACTGCTCGGTCACCCTGCTTTAAAACCTTCTATTGAAGAGGTGCCTCCTATTATTGAGCAACCACGAATCATTGAAGAACCAACACCAAGTGAAAAGCTTTTAACTATTGAAAAACAACCAAGTATTGAAAAGCAGCCAAGTATCGAACAGCCACAAATAAAAGAGCAACCACAACTTATTGTTGCTACGATAGCTTCTCCATCACCACAAACACCATTAGAACCACAAGAAGCAAAATCTGAATCAGCTATCGTACCGGACTCGGCAGTGATGATTAAGTCAGAACCAGGGTTTGATTCATCAGAAATTCAACCACCAAGTCAAAATCCATCAGATACTGTACTATGCGATATGGTAGAAAGCTATTCTATGCTAAAATGTATTAATTGATGATTTGTAGGAAATGAACAAGTCAATTACCAATGAAGCCCCGAAGGTCAAGGTACTAAAATCATCCAACTCTGGCTAACTATTTGCGTAGTTGGAACCTACAGCATCATGGATGAGCTCTTTACAGAAAAATCCTGAAGTCAAAAAGCCTTCTACTAGCTCCAACGAATCGAGCATACCTGAGGAGCCTGAAAGAGTGATTAAAGATGAACCAGTGTCTCCACCACCAGCCCAACTTGCATATAATCCACCTGCAGAAGGCACCTGGGTAAGCAAGAAGCCCTTGCACGAAAAGGCTGTAGTTGTGCCTGATGATGGAATTCCACCAGCTACAGTTGTGCTGAGCAGTCTTGTTATACGACGAAATCCTATCATTCTCGATGAAATCATAACACCACGCTATTTAACTCGTGGAGAAGATAATCTTGTTGGTACTCCAAGTGTTAGAGACTTTAAAAAGTTCAAAAAGAATCCTGTGCCTCGAGCTCGGCATTTGGTCACAAGATATTTAAACGAGATTCCTGTAGATCTCGAACGCCAACGTGCGTACGAAAAGCAACTGGAAGAACTGGAAGAGCAAGAACGTTTAGCACAAGAACTTTTCAACACAAATATGCGCAGTACCAAGCAACTTCGATTTGTTTAAAAAATTCAATTGAAAATAGTTTGTTTGGCCACTTGAAGTGCTTGTCCTTGGCAGTGTTCAATCGAGAGTTCATTAGCAGCTTGAGTGCATTTATCCAATGCCGATTCTTCAGTACTCGAAGTAGTTTTGGATGTATCAGGCACATAATAGCCACTGCTCATACGTGCTATAATAACAATAAGTGAATATTTCACATAAAGAAATATACCTGAACCAAAATTCTTTTGAGATGAAATAAGAGTCTCACAGCCATGTAGTTTATTAGCAAGCAATCCAATACGATCAGAAAAGCGTTCTCGATTCTCTCTTTCAAGCATTGGCGTTGAACTCAACGTACGCATCCACAAAAACTTTTCACTCAAGACACTTAGCACATTGGAACCAAGCGAACTCATAAAATATTGAATCTCCAAAGCATAATACCTACAGAATTGTCAATTTAGTTGCATATTCATAAAGGTATACCGATTCCAGCAGCTTCCCCATCGCTCGACACGAGCTGTAGAGTCTGTTTGTCCATCCGGTGTTTCATTGACAGGAGGAGCATATTCTGGAGGATATGCACGGAAAGCTCCCATTTCAGGACGCTTCTTTGCAAGAGAACGCAAAGGATCAATGACAATAGCAAGCCAAGGATTGCCATGAGGATCTTCCGATCGTTGCCATTGCAATTGTGTACTCAAATCCGTCGAACTGAGAAAACAATGCGATGTGACTTCGACATCAAAAGGATGACTATGGTACCATCCCATGAACTTTTCTTTTCGTGTAGTTTCAATAGCTTCACCAAGCGAAATCATATAGTTGATCACTTCAGCATCATCAGCAAGAACACGAGTTTCTGCTCCCTCAACTGGCAATGGAAATGCATCCGTCACAATTAACGTATTAAGATTATTTGGATCCGTGGATGGACGACCGATAAGCAATCCCATGACTTCAACAGGTTTGCCTCCAGGAGAACTCATTCCCTTTTCTACACCAGATTGTGCATGGGATAACATTTTCATTGTTGCCGATGGAGACACTTGCACACGACGAAAATACTTGGGATCCTGTGTCCATAGTTTATTAGCACGAACTTCATTCAATCGTTCTTCATTCCAAAGGTATAATCCATCGCCAGCATTTGAAACAGCAGCTTCCTTTGCTTTCATCTTTCCTGACGAGTGTGAGGCACCGCTCATCTTTCACTATTTCAAATGACACACTAAATAAACATATATAATACTACAGGTTTAAACATTCATTGATAGGAATTTATCTAAAATATTAAATCCCACAGGTTAAATATTTTTTGATGAGAAGAGCACAAGAAAGTGATTATATCAAGTTTTGATATAAGATCAATTTATAAGATCGCATTTGAACGAAAAGTCACGATGTCGTATATGACAATGGATGCACCGAGCTCGTTGCAAGTTCATGCTCAATCAGCGTGTGCATTGATTTCTCAGTGGCCTGATGCGATGAAGCTGCCGATGATTGAGAAATGTAGAGTTAAATGGGTTCACGTTGAGACGATGGGAACTATTTGTAAAGCATTTGTATCTTTGGGGCAAATGGGATTGGTTGTGTTAGATGTGACTTTGCCAGAGAAGCCACAAGTACTTGCTGAGCTTTTTGATGGACATGGTGGCATGGCACTTAAACACTTTTGCATGGATAAATGTATTGTTTACACTGCTTGTGGTAAATCTGGTCTTCGTATTTTCACCAATATCGATACAAGTATTGATGAAATTGGAGCACTTGTACATGCACGCTATGGTGCAAAATGTGTTGCTGTTCAAGGGGATATAGCTCTTGTTACGTTTGGACGTGCTGGTGTACGTACTCTTGATGTAGCCAACCCAACAAGTCCAGTGGAACTTGGTGGATTCAAGGATGATATGAATGAAGCTCGATTTGTTCTACTTGCTGATGGATGGGGCTACGTTAGTTTTGGACATGCTGGGATTCGAATATTAGATGTCACAAATGCTGCCATGCCGATTGAGATTGCTGCCTTTGCTCATGGCAATTTTGATGCTAGGCACATGGCACTCTCGGATCATTATTTGTTTGTTGCATTTAGCTATGGTGGATTAAAAGTACTTGATGTCTCGAATCCTTGTACACCCGAACTCGTTGGTTCATACAACTTTCCTTCATATGCAGCAGAGAATCTTTTTATTCGAGATCGACACATTTACATTGCTGTTGGTAAAGGTGGACTTCGAGTTCTTGAATTTACTCCATCACTTGAGCTGCGTTTAGTTGGTTCTTACGTAGCTGTGGATGCAGACGTGAGTAGTTTGTATGTCACTATCGATCGTATTGCGTATTTGTGCACTCGCAATGCAGGACTTTTGATATTAGATGTGCGTGACCCTCATGCTATTACACGAATTGGTCAATACATTCCTCAACTCCATCAATCTTTGTTCTGCACAAATTCTTGTCAAGTACAATAACTTCTTTTGAACACGATTTTACAAAACTTGCTGTTCTCAATTGAAAGGATTTCCAATCGACTTCCAAGTCGATTTTCCAGCACTTGTAGACACAGTAACGAGACCACCTGAAGTAGGACGCGAAGTTGGAGCTAAAATATTGATCAATTGATGGCAAGATTATAAATCAATTTACCTTGAGCCCATTCAACAATCTTGTCACCAATTTCTTCAACCTATGCAGGTTATAAGTAAATTATGATACTTTAGTTGCTTGTACAGGAGTCCAAGTGGAGACATCAGCATCAGCCATGTACTTGCGATTTGTTGGGGTATCAATAGTAATGGGAAGAATGCCCAACGCAGTAGCAGCTTGAGGTAACTTTGGTCTATTAAAATATCATGATAAAATAGCAAACAAGATTGTTAACGTACGCAGAGCTAGCTATGAGATGATGCGTAGCAGCTTTGCTCATACCATAAGTGACCATATCAGGAGTACCTACAAGCCAAATGTAAACATACTAAAACTGATAAATGACAATACCATTTAATGCAGCAACCGAACCCGTCAAGACAAGCAAACCACCATTATTCAACTTGGTAGCAGCTAAATGAGCAGCTACAACACAATTAATCCAATGATATCAAATGTAAACTACCCAAAAGTGCCGATTCCATGTTCATCGAATACATCGTAGCCAAATTTTCAAGGGTTTCAGCATCCGCAATGCTGCCACCAGCCCATCCACCAGCAGCACACACAACAGCATCCACTTTGCTACATAAACACCATCCATTTAAACATATCGTAAATATCCATTACTTGTCTTTAATTGCATCCAAGATCGCAGGGAGTTGAGCTAAAGTACTTTTGTCCGACTTGAGTGTGACATTGGCTTCCGTGTCCTTATTCTCCCTACACTCATAAGACACCCATACAAACCATTTACACGTACGCATAATCAACGTTCAAGACAGACCAATTCGCAGCATTAAATCGAGCAGCAACTCCACGTCCAAGAGCGCCAGATCCACCGATGACAAGCAATTTTTTCAGCATATTTTTCTTAACTGTGGTTGAAAATTCACTGGAAAAAACTATTACCAGTTTACTTGATGTTTGTAAACAATTAAAAACTTACAACTAAATAGTTGATTGGTCAATAAGGGGCACAAAAGTAGCCAATCGCATCTGATTGACAGTTGCCACATGCGACATCATTTATCTTGTGTGGACCAAGATGTTCCCCCACTCTTCTCTATCTAAATATCTCCTTATATCTCTACACAATTATCAATGAATATCTCTTTCTTTATGTATATATTCTTGAGTACTTCATTAGTAGTCTTACAATCTGAATCTAAATTTGCCAGTTTTCTGACCAAATTGTGCTGGCTTCTTTAGAAAAAGATAGTCTATAGACATGTACGATTACATCACGATTAGCTTGCAATCTTTACTACTCAATGGATCTTTTGTTCATAGCTACATATAATCAAATCTATCGCATTGAATCTAATTGAATCCATCATCGTGATTTTAGATCATATTTGTTGAGATACCGTTTCCTGGTAGTCCTAAACGACATTCACTTGATTGAAAATTTTGTATGCTATGGTGATGTGAGACATGCGCACCAATCACAGCCGCATTGAACTTTATTGGCATGATTTGATTGGCCAATGTAATTACATACTGAAATCAACATGAAACCTCCGAACGTAACGATATTTTCAAAGGCGGAAAGTAGATGATGAACGGAGTTGACGAAGAAATGCCGCCGCCTTGTGTGGCAAGAACACCGCCTCCGATGAGTCGAAAATATGTGGTGGGTATATGTGCGATGGAGAAGAAGACCAAGAGTAAACCTATGCAAGAAATTTTGCGTCGTTTGAACAAAAAGAAGCATTTTGACCTTGTTGTGTTCACGGATGATATGATTTTACGTCAACCTGTTGATGCTTGGCCTGTATGTGATGCTCTTTTAAGCTTTTATTCCACAGGATTCCCTTTGGAGAAAGCAGAAAGTTATGTGCATTTACGACGACCTGTACTTGTGAATGATTTGAGTATGCAACATATTCTCTTTGATCGAAGAAAAGTATATGAAGTACTTATTCGCAATGGTGTTAATGTACCACGACATGCTATTGTCAATCGAGATGGACCAACACCAGATATCTTGGAAGAAAGTGAAAATCATGTTATTGTCAATGGTGTCCAAATTAATAAACCTTTTGTCGAGAAACCTGCCAATGCGGAAGATCATAATATCTACATTTACTATCCTACAAGTGCGGGAGGAGGAAGTAAGCGTCTATTTCGAAAAGTAGGCGATCGTTCGTCGGAATTTTATCCTGATGTGAACCAGGTAAAGATTTCTGAGCTATGCAGCTACTCATCCATTTGATAAGGTTCGTCGAGAAGGATCGTATATCTATGAAGAATTTCTCAATACACAAGGCACGGATGTTAAAGTTTACACCGTTGGCCCAAATTATGGTCATGCTGAAGCACGAAAATCGCCTGTACTTGATGGACGAGTGATGCGAGATAGTGTTGGCAAAGAAGTGCGATATCCTGTTATTCTCAATTCGGTTGAAAAAGATATTGCACGTAAAGTTTGCTTGGCATTCCAACAAACGGTATGTGGCTTTGACTTGCTACGTGTACGTGGTACTTCATATGTGTGTGATGTTAATGGATGGAGCTTTGTCAAGAATTCCAAGAAATATTATGATGATTGTGGTTTGGTCTTGCACAATTATCTCTTGAATGCTTTACGTTATCGCAGCACACGTGCACGTCCTGCAACTTCTCCACGTTATCCGATGAGTCCATCATTTTCACCACCAGATCCATCTTTGATTTTACAACCTGAAAATAATGAACCTGCGGCTCGAGATACACCAACAAATCCACCAAACCTCAGCTCAAGTCATTCATCAGATCCGTTTGATAATTCACCTGCTAACTTTGGCTCGCCTAGTTTTACGCACATGTCAAGAACTAGTTCTAATGCATCAGTTGAAGACTTGCATTGGCATGAAAAGAAGGAAGAACTTCGTGCTGTCATTGCTATTGTTGTATGTACTCTTGAGCAGGTTCACCATTTAATAATGATTTTGTAGCGTCATGGTGATCGAACACCAAAACAAAAGCTTAAGACTCGAGTATGGGCTTCTGCTTTTGTTGATTTTTATGAAAAACGACGTACCAAGGATAAATTTGATGAAGTAAAAGTGAAAGCAGTCAAAGATCTTCAAGAACTACTTGATATTGTTCGCAATTTGATCAAAGAGTATGCCCCTAATGTCGGATCGAAAGGTGCTGTGTGGGAAAAAGATGGTATGATTTTGTTAAGTTAATTTGATAAATCATGAATCAATTAGGTGGGGATAGCTTTGAAAAGTTATTGCAAATTAAACGTGTGTTGGAACGTTGGAAGTTTGCTGGTATTAATCGAAAGGTACAATTCAAACCACGTCGAGAATACATGCCACCTTCGTCTTCTTCTGGTGCTAATTCAGAACTTCTTTTGATCATGAAATGGGGTGGGGATCTCACAGAGACTGGAAAACGTCAAGGCGAACAACTTGGTAATCGATTTCGCAATGAATTGTATCCCGTGGAAGAAGGTTAGAAATTTTCCATTGATATTTGCTCATGGTTCTTAGGTGGTCTACTTCGTCTGCATTCGACATTTAGACATGATCTTAAGATATTTACATCAGATGAAGGTCGAGTACAAATGACTGCAGCCGCATTTGCCAAGGGTTTCCTTGAACTGGAAGGCGACCTGACTCCAATTCTTGTTAGTCTTGTCACTACGTTGGACAAAGATGCCAACAAAATGCTGGATCATAGCGGTCAAGCTGACGCCAATGAAGAAATTGAAAAAACTAAAGCTAAAATGCGCAAACTCATGCACAAAGAATATTCATCTGCTGATGAATTTATTTCTGCTGCTGCCCCACTTTCAACAAAATCCATTGTTGAGGCATTGAGAAAGATTCAATTTCCGCTGGAATCTCTACGTAAACTTCATGATTTGATTAAACTTGTCAAAACTGAAATCAAAGAGCTTGGGGCTGAGACTGAAAAGAATGCTATTTTACTCAGTGATCCAACGATCAATGAAGTTTATATGGGCGAAACATTGAGTCTTGTCAGTGAACGATGGGAAAAGCTTTACCGTGATTTTTATTCTGCTCAGAAACAAGAATACGATTTGAGTAAAATTCCTGATATTTACGACTGCATCAAATACGACATGTTGCACAACTTTCACGGGGCACTTGTATTAAAGCATGGTCGTTTACTATTTGAACTTGCTGAATGCTTTGTGACTTGTTATGTGCCACAGGAATATGGTAATACTTTTGATTTTCCTCTATTGTAATAGGTTTGCTAGGTATGGATACTGCTGAAAAACAATCGATTGGCATTAAGGTTTCCCAAGCTTTATGTGCCAAGATTCGCTCAGGTAGACGAAATGTTAATTATTAATCTGAAGGTCTTGTAGATATTGCTATGGCTATGACAATTACCCATGAAGAAACAGCAGCAGTGGTCAATAGTGCCATTGGATACAGTGGTAAATCCTTTTTGCCTCTTTGCACGGACGATCCTGAGGAAATGGATTGCCTTGAACACAATGGATATCGTCTTGATCCATCTTTTGCAAAAGAACTTCGTATCAAGAGTCCTGGAACTCAAGTTCGCACTCGTCTTTATTTTACAAGTGAAAGCCACATGCACACCCTATTGAACGTCCTTCGATATCAATGTCCTACGTGGAATGAACGTGTTGCTGCAGCCATGCGAGCACCATGTTCACCACAACGATCAGCTATTGTACCTGACGAGGAAGAGGTAACAAATCGATTATTGAATCAAATGGGCATTGGCAAAATCCCTGGTGATGGACCAAATAAAGCTCTTTATGAACTTGATCCGTCCAAATTAAATACACCTGAAGCTCTTGCTGCGTTGGATAATGTGACGGAACTTGATTACTTGGCACATATCACAATTCGTGTATTTGAACAACCATGGTTACTGGTACCAACTCAATTAATGCTGTAGATATATTTAACGATCTTGTAGGAAGACGATGAACATCGATTTCGAGTCGAAATTGCATTTTCACCTGGTGTACGTGGAGATCCGGAAACAAATGAAATCCAACGCAGTGCATCGACATCTTCCATGTCTTCTGCTGGATTTGGTGGTCCATCTCCTCCATCAACACCAACAACTTTATCATCTTCCTTACCAATTGCTATTCCGGCGTCTGCATTTCTGGAAAAGAAAGACAGTATTGAAATCGATCATCTTTACCAACCTGACAACAAGATTTACTTGACCAACAACATGCCTGGAGCCATGTTTGACGACATGTTAGCTACATGTATTGCGTCTGCTGCAAACACTGCAAATATTCCCGACAGCGTTTAATAGAAGAAGAACAAAGTAAATCTTGTAAGATTTTTATTCTTGACCAGCCCATTCAGTAAAGCGCTGGGCATGATATGCACTGGAAAGAGCACAAAGAGAGGCTACAATGATAGGTACTTTAGCTCCAGTCTTTACAGCTCGAAATCCCATTGCAGTCATTGTAATTGCACTCAATGTTAATGCCAAGGCATGACCATTTGCAATTTGATCATGTTGCATCATGTATCCTGCTACACCAAATCCAGCACCAATACCAATACCAGCGATGAGAGAGACCATAGAACGTTTCTTCACGTAGCCCATGATTCCTCCAATGCCCTAGAACAACATAAGAAGAGAAGAGAGAAATCAAGGTACCAATAGAGCAGCCATCGTATACGTTGGATGATGACCTGACATTTCAAATGACAAAATGGTACGGATAAATAAATATGAGTTTGATCATTAGAAAGTTGGATTGAATAATCATTCCCGAAACATCATTTAAATGTGTGGATGGAGTGTTTAGAGTATGCAATTAAAAGCTTATTGTACGTTCATTTTTCAATAATATTTGTGGACATTGAAAAATATTTGCAGGATTTGCATTTTTCATCCAGCATGAATCCTGTCATAATAACAGAGTTTTTATGTACAAGAGAAGCAAATCAAATTAATAGAGCAGAGCTTTATAGTAGTGCGTTCAATATTTGAGTTTGAGTGAACTTATGTAGTTTTATTATTCATACATTGTTAACAACTAACTACCATTAATGATCGTAAAGCAATAGAGAAATGTAAAGTGCTAAAAAATGTTAATGAATATGAATTTTTGTCGATTAAATTTTTGAATAGATTAATCTTATTAATCTTACTAGAATATTACTACCAAATGATGAACTTTTGATAAATGTCATGCGCAAATATCAACTTTTATCAACATGAATAATTCAACATGTTTAATGATGATTTCAATGCCCCAACTATAATATTTGAAATTTTAATATCAGTTAACATCGAGAGCATGATAAAAGCTATCATAATACGACATTTTACAATGTTTGAGATTAAATCAGAGTTTAATGACACGATGCAATAATATCCAATTGTCATTTTTCATTTCATGTGATTTTAAATGGACTATATCAGCTTTTTCTATTGTAAAAAATGAATCCTGAATCAACTTCTTTCGTCCATGCATGCTGAAAGTAAAAATTGATGTGAATCAAAATTGTGCAAGATATATTTTTACGACATGTATTGCTACCGATCCCTTTCAAGCGGGTATAATACAATTCTAGACGGCAACATCCCAACGACAGCAATTGGGATCATAACAGTTTATACAAAAGATAATTACATCTAACCTGCAATGCAAAGTCTTATCTACCGATGTCTTTTTCAATCATTCCATTACGACCTCACTTTCGTGTGCACTGTACAGTACTAACGCAGCTGCAGCATTGCCCTTATGCTTATCATCATTTGTCATGACCAAGGTCACCAAACTCTTGCCTTAAAAATCTCAATCCAAAGCTTAAACTTGATCAAGAATAAATAAAAGTACTAAAGGAATAATTCTCGATCGGCGGCATAAAGTTTCTGTCGGTGGAATAGTTGGGTACCTACCAAGAAGCTACTACAATCCATTATCCAAAACTTTTCCTTCACCTAAATATTTCAAACTTTACCACTTGTCAATTTCCACTTCCAGATTCACAACCAAACAATCGAATGAAGTTTTACGCAATTGTATTTGTCTTGGCCTCTTTGGTTTCTAATGTTAATGGAAAGTCTTCTACTGCAGTGAGCCTTTTTGATCTTTTATCAAAATCATCTTCAGGCTCATCAACCCCCGATTCATCTACAATGCGCAATTTATCTCCTTTAGATACTATTGTTGTCATTCAGGATGGCTCAACTAAACCTACTGGACGTCGTCGTCTTAATGAAGAACGGGATTATACTCTTCAAGCTCTTGTTTGTGATGCTGAGGCAAACAGAATTCATTCATACCATTCATATTTACCAAGTAGTGGCACAAGTCCTGTGATTAATCCACTTAAAGGAACTGCACAAGCTCAATGTGGTAAATACACTGTTGTTGTTGAGACTGTAGCTAACCAAGTTGGTTGCAATGCTCAAAACAACCCAAATGGTTGCAATCAAACTTTTGCTCCTGGATGTGGTGGGTTATCAGTGAATCCATTAACTAAAGACTTGTACGTTGCTCGAACTGGTGGACGTACTATCGGTCGTCTTATTAATGTAAATGCTGGCAAAGAAACTTGTGAATCACGTGTGGTTGATTGGTTGATCAAGTATCGAGGCAAGAAATTCAATGGACCAACTGATATTACATTTACATCAAAAGGAAATTTATATTTTGCTGATCCACCATTTGCTTTAGCTAGTAATGAAGACCAATACCTTTCATCAAATCTTTCAACACTTGATTTAAAACGTGAATTATCTTTTAGTGGTGTATTTCTTCGTCCTTCAAATGGCACCATTAAAGCTATTGATTGCTCCATGTCTCGTCCAAAGAGCCTTGCATTTAGCCCAAATGAAGATGTATTGTATGTCGCTAATGCTGATGCTCAAGATCCTTATATCAAATCATTTCAACTTGGTGCTGACGGTGTACCAACTTGTTCTCACCGCTTTTTTAACTTGAGTCAATATGTTGCTGGTAATAATTGCAGTCGCCCTTATCCAACTAGTATCAAGGTCAACTCGGATGGTTTGGTTTACATTGCTATGTGTAAGGCAATTTATATTGTGTCAGCTACTGGTGACTACCTTCGTCAAATTGATGTAGCTAATGATTTATCGGGTATTGCTTTTAGCCAAGGCTATTTGCTTTTTACTGCCAACAAGAGTTTAAGTGCACTTCCATTAGAAGTCTCTTTTAAAGCCTCTCAAAAGGTTGTTGATGTGTCTGATAGCTGTGAAAGTGTGTCGGCTCAAGTAAAATCTTCCAACTTGAGTTCGACTAATACTTTATCGTTGGCATCGGCTACAACTATTGGTATTGCTGCCATTGTTGTAGGTTGTGTTGCTGTCTTTGTTGCATTTTCGTACTATAAATCAGCAAAAGCCTCAACAACAACTCATGAAGATGATGGTGCTCGAAGGAACCAATTTTAAGTTTAACACCAACAGCTAATTGATCTGCTGGTAACAAAAGTACTGTTGGATTGAATATAATTGTGTTGATTTACTTGAAATTTTAAAGCTTCAAGACGATAGTCTGCGAGAAGAGAGTTCTTGCCAGCTAGTTAAGTGGTGGTATATCCTATCGTTAATTGCACCCACATAACCCTCTAATCAGACATTAGTTTTATAATGTGATCAATGCTATGTTATCATGTAATCGACATATCTCAAGTAATTCAAAGTCCTATTGTTTTCCATTGTGTGACAATAGAATGCATGGGAATTTAAGCTGAAGAATATTTTCGTGGGTAAAAAAACACATTCCTCTTTTCCATTCGAATGCTTGGCAAACTTCCATCAGTGATGGATAACTTCATATGAACCATCAAACATGACATAATAGATATGTACACATGTAATATACTCTGAGAACCGTCACGTAATATCTCATTGATCTTGGACTATTTGATCAACAAGATGCAATATTGTCCATCATCCATGGGGATACAACTGCGAAGCTACAGTTGAAGTTCTAAGCACATCGTCCAACGTTCGCTATTAATGGGACGGGATAAATAGAGTCCTACGCGTCCCATTATGCTACAAACTCTTTGCCATGAACGACGAAGAAGCAGCCCTTTTGATGGCAGCACTTGCAGCAGTTGAAAGTGACATAGAAACTGAAGGTGATTCTTCCGAGTGTAGTCCATCGAGTTTGTTTGAAGTACCATTGGAAAAAGAAGCTAATCTTGAGCCAATTCATGTGCCATTTCCACTTGAGCCCAACACAAGCACCGAATTCTTGGGCGATGATATAATTTTTTACCAAAATTTGGATTTGATATTTCCACCAGCTACACCTAATCCAACACAAGCAATGCTAGCAGAGGTGCATCAAGTGTATGAAGTAAAGCTTACGACGACATTTCTTGAACGATATTGGAAAAATGGCCGAAAGAATCTCCAATGTTTTCCTTTCTGCCCAGAGTACAATGACTTTTACGCCATGAAAATTCAAGATAAAAAGCATGCTTCGGTTGGTGTATGTCGTACACCAGTGCACTGTGTTGTTCGGACCCCAATAAATAGCCCTTTGTTGTATGTACTTGGTCGGTTTGATCAAATATCTTCTGGACGATCACCATCACCACCACCAGCTTTTAGCACATCTAATGCTGGTGGGTTTGAAGTATTTCGACGGGATTGCTTTGAGGCTAAAGAAGTGGAAGTAATGTGATAATTATTATGACAAACTAATCAATGTTAGACAAAAAAATGTGCAGTACATGATGCTAACATGAGTACCTGGATGTTTCTGCCCGATGTATGGAAGATCCAACCACTCTTGCGAAAGAAGCGCAAGGCTACACGAACAGGACCAGCGCAAACCTTTCCATTCTACTTTCGGGTACTCTATCCATAGTTAATTATGATGCATTGGGATAGGTTTTTGTGTATATTCTAAGCTGCGAAGGATATCAGTGTGTTGCTGTGGGGCAATCGACCCCATTTCAGCTATTCTCGACACGGACTGTGGATCGCCTTAAGAAAACATTTAAGGTGTGAGCTTGGTGCATTAGATATAATTTGAAATGATCTATGCTGACGTACTGACTTCTTTGACATCTTCTGCATTCATTTGAAGCGATTCTTGATAAGCTTTTTCAGCTGCGAGTACTCTTTTCTTTTCCATTTCGAGTTCGCTTTGTAATTCTTCAACAGTTTGTGTTAAAGTTTGAGTTTGGGCTTGAGCTGATTGCAAATCAGCAGCTAATTCGAGTCGCTCTTTATGAATCAATTGTGCACGACTACAAAGGCATTAGACTTATGATAATCACATTGTAATTACTGTTCAGCAGAAGCAAGTTCATCAGCAAGGGATCTCTTTTCAGCTTCAGCCTGTTCGATGCGGGCTTGTTTACCTATTCACTACATTAATATCGACAACAAAAGAGAGTAATTACTTTCGAGTTCCAATTGATGTTCACCACGCAAGGAAACCAACTCGGACTTCAATTGTTCAAGCTCCTTTTGTAGTTCATACGATTCCATTTGGGCTTCATGAGTAAGCTGATCACGGACAGCTTGCTCCCACTTTTGATGTTCTTCTTCCTTTTCAGCAACCAAAGCATGTTTTTCTTCCACATCAGCTTCAGCAGCTTCGACACGAGCAAGAGCATCTTTAAGTTGTGCTTCGAGGTAAGTTTTTTCAGCTTGGAGTTGAGCAATTGTGGTGGTTTGTTCAGTATCACGTTGGGTCATTTCCGTCACTCGGAAGGATAGAGTTTCTTGAATACATTGCATTTCCAACACAGTTGCTTGACGAGCTTCAAGATCTTTATTCTTTTGCTCCAATTCATTCGTGAGTCCAGCAACTTCAGATTGAGTTTCAGCCAGCGAAGTCTTGGCATCATTTAGAGAAGTATGAAGGGATTCAACAAGTGCAAGCTTTTCTTTCAAATCTTCCGAAGCTTTAAGAAGTTCTTCACTAGAGTTGACAAGCTCAGCTCGCAATGTAGCCATGGTGCCACTGGAAGCAGTACGCTTGAGAGTTTTTTCAGGGGACGTAATCTTCTTTTGAGGGGCTTCGACAGGTTTTACACCACGAGTAGTAGGTTTCTCTCGAGATACTGCAGGACGAGTAGTGCGCGCTGCAACTTTAGGAGCAACTTTCACATTAGCCTCACTCAATCTCTTTGCAGCTACAATAAAACTAATAATCACACATTAAATCCATTATACCTTGAGTTCCTCCATTGGAAGAAGTGGTACTAGCTTCATCACTAGAACGAGCAGCACCAGTACGACGAATTGAGCTAGAGGAATTTGAAGCAGCTTTTGGAGCTGAAGCAGTAGATGATGCTGTAGACAGACGCTTTGCAGGAACTAAAACTTCCCAATATATAACATAAACATAAAGTAGCAATACCTCGTGTTGGCGTGATAGTCTTGGCTTCTGCTGGCTTGGTAGTAGCTGGACGTGTTGCTGTATCGACAGTGGGCTTTGGTTTGCTTAAAGCATTCGTACGAGACGTAGCAATCTTGGATTTAGGTGCAGGTTTAGCCTTGGTTTCTGCAGCTGTAGGACTACCACTTGGGCTCTTTTCTGGTGTTGGCTGAGCTTCATCAAGCTTAGCCAAACTAGCATCAAGGCTAGCTGAAGCAACTTCATCTGGTTGTGGTTCTTTGAGCTGTTGCTTGACAAAATTCGTCACATCAATTTCACGAGCCATCACATTAAGACAATGTCCAATGCGAAGAACAACATCAAGAGTAGGCACTAATGAACTGCATGTACGCTTGAGTTTACTTTCTTCGAGTTCTGGGCTTTGCACAATAGCAAGTAATTCTTCCAATTGCTTTGAGGTGAATGGAAGTGGATGCTGGGCGATAATGTGGTTGGAAGCAATCTTTAATGCACGGATAATAATTTTGAGATCCATAAATTGTGTTTTAATGACTCCCCAGTCACCTTGGGCTGCACGTTCATCAATACCTGATCGTGGGGGAGAAAAACGCATTAATTGCACAATAGCCTTGGAAAGAAGTAAAATAGAAGGAGGTGCTATGCGATAATTGCGCAAAGCACGCAAATCTTCTACTTTAACAAGATGAATAGGGTCAATTTCATGCAATTTTTGCTTCTTTTCATTCCACTTCGCGGCAATCTTTGCATCTGCTGCTTGTAAAATTGATTCCAAAGCTGGAGACAATGGTTCTTTGACCCAATTTGCATAATTGCTATGAGTAGCATTATGCAATTCGATACTAGCTCCAGCAAGTTCTTTAACCGTGTCCAAAGTACAATAAGAAAAAAGAGTAGCATAAGCAGCCTTTGGCAAACGAAGAACTAATGGTTTTTGTTTGATATCTTCTGCTGCTGTCTTAGAGCCGATGCTATGGCGAGCATGAAGTGACAAACGTGGTTGAGGAGCTTTAGATTTAGGTTTTTCTTTTGGTGCAGCATTGAGTTTAGGAGCAATCTTGGGCTTTTCAGCACTCGGTAGGGTCTTTGGTGTAGGCTTTCGTAGACGAGATGGAGACAATTTTCCTGTAGTTTTTGGACGTGGAGGTGGAGAATGTACAGTAGCAGCTTCGACAGGCGTTGTTTTTACAATTTCTTCAACGTGCTCAAGGGTAGGTTCAGCTTCACATTCATCCACGCTACCCGTGACTTCATGTACATGTTCTTCTGTGCTTTTTTCCGATGATTGTTCTTCATGAATGTTATCCGACGCTTGTTCATGGTCATGTTCCTCCGTAGTTTCTTCGTGGTGGTCTACTACGTCTTCTTGGTTTAATTCAGCAGTTTTTTCTGCTTCAATAGCCACAGCAACGTGCTCGGTAGACTCTTCATGCTCATGTACGGAGTCGTGTTCTTGGGCCATGGCCTTGGCGCTCTTGTTTTAAACTGACTTGGTTATTTTGGATCGCCCCAGATTCGTCCTTTGTTTTGATTGGTTAAAAAGCAACAAAAAGCAGTTGCAATTGGTTGCAATTCAATGAACTTTAAGTTCAATTTCTATGAAGCGAGGTTTTGATTGGTAAAAATTGGTGGGATGATGTTGTGGTGGTAGTCATTCATTTTCACGTTGAGAAGAATGAGCTGAGCTCTTTGAAGGTCCATGATTATGTCCAGAACATTACATTAACTCTTTCTCACCCAATTTACATTGTCGTTTTCTATTAAAATCTTCTCATCCTTGCAACGTTGCATAGAGATTCCAAATCAACATTTTTTAAAAATAGATTTTAGCAGTGAAATATTGAGCTTTTCACGTGAGATTCGTGAATTTTCACACTTGAATTGATAAACATGGCATTAAATTTACCATGACATTGCATAAATGCATTTGAAATGATTGCGATACCCACACGAACTCTTTAAACATGTCAAAGCTAGCAGATATTGTAATACTTATACCCAAGTATCAGGATCCAATATGTATTTTATCCTACTACACGTTTATTACTCACCATTTTTGTTATCCGGACACCTCCGGATGAGGTTAAATTGATCATGGGTAGTGGTAAGGAGAAGAAGCGGAAGCACAAGAAGGAAGACAAGAAAGTAGATTTAATTCATGAATATGTGATTAATAAGGGCTTAGGAGAAGAAGAAGTACAAGACTAGCTCGGATGATGCTTTAGCCCGTATGAATTTGGAGGTTGGACTTGATTTGGTGTCGATAATTATGAATGTTGAGTAGACTGGAGTGGCATTCGTCAAGGATCTATGCTTGGAATACCCTTCATTAGCAAGCGATTTGATTCAAATCTTTAAAATGGTAGATACTGGTGAAGCTGTAGTCATTGGAGGTCTAGAAGTATGTATTTTGTTGTCTTTGTATCTTGGATGTCATGTTGAAATAGAATAAAGACATTCGAAACAAACTTGAACAATTATTTCCTCTTTTGGGACTCATAGAGGTTGGTAAACGGCTATTTACTTAATTGTAATGATGTTAGTCGGGACCTGGAGGTGCATATATCAAGCATAAAGTGGCCAAGAAAATTAAATTAAGCGAAAAGCTTCATGATATACTTGAAAAACCACAAGTTGATGAGGTAGGAAATAAACATGTATGGAAGAGATCGAATGAATATTATTTAGCCCATTAAAAAGCCTAAAGATAAGCCTCTACCCAAGCGTTCTGCTCCAATAGGTCCTCAACGTCCACCAACGAGTACGGCAATATTCGCCTTGCAAATGATATATTTCTTGTAGATCAAACAAAAGTCACTAAAAATACTGAAGATGATGATTATGTCGGACCTGCATTGCCAGGAATGCCAGGTTTTCGTGAAGCTAGTGCCCAAGTCGAAGCTGAAATGCAAATACGAGCAAAAAGTTTAGAGAAAGAGGAATGGGATCGTGTTCGTGGTGTTGCTACTAAAGATTCTTCATCTTCAAAGCCAATTACACAACGTGAAGAATGGATGCTCTCTCTTCCCGATGACAAATCTATTCAAGCTGCTCTTGGAGGACTTGGGGATCAATCACATCGTAAATTTCGAAGGTAAACTTTTCTATCAGTATGAAGCTAAACTACTCATGTAGCCGAGATAAAGATGAACGAGATGATTCCTGGTTTGCTTCTCCTGAAGAACGACAGAAAGCTTTACGGGAACAGACTCAAATGTAGCAATGAATTATAACATTCGTCTCATTCGATGTGTAGGGATTTACTTGGATACGTTCCTGGTGCATCAACTTCCAAGCCTAATGCATCCTCTCAAACACTAGAAGTACCTGAAGATGAAGAACCTGTTCAACCTATACAACGTCAAGGCAAATCTCTCCTTGAAATGCATCAAGAAAAACAATCTACTACAGCAAAACCTAACGATGGCAGCTTCAATTGGGATCGGTACATTCTTGTGTAGAAAATGATTGCTTATGATCGAATAGCGACCGTGATATCAGCAATCGCAGAGAAATGTCCCGAGACAAAGCTCAAGAACTCATTCGACAAGCTAATGAAATGAGTTCTCGCTTTGCTGCCCCCAAAGTCACGCGGCAATTCTTATAATTCTTTTACATTTTCTACTGCCAAGTATCTGCCCAGAGTTTATAAGAGTGAGTCAGAAATTGCATTACAAGCGACTTAAAATTGTCCACCAAAGTGTAAAGCAAATGCACCCTGCAATTGTAAGTGCTATAAGAATATTGTTGCGCATTTTTTTTCGTCGAATTTGATCAACCAAATGATTAATGCCTTGCGTGGACGATCCAATTGTTGAAACACGTCCTCTTGATCCATCAAGTTGATTTCTTTGGTTAAGTAAATTTTCTTTGACTGCCATCGCCAAGCTATATCATATGAGTGCATATTCCATCAATAGACCAGAGATATACTTTATTGAATCATTTGCCATCGAACGTGATGCATCTAGCATACCTCTTTCACGCAATAAAGCTTCGGCAGCAGGATCCGTCGATGGATTTTGTTCTCTAGTCATACACATCATAAATTCCACTCATCTCAAACAATTTCTTACTTTCTTTGAAATAGTTTCTGTGCATCACTTTTTTCTTGAACAATACTCTACACATTCATGTAATCTCATTTCTTCTTTGTCTTTTCATCTACCATTGAACGTTTAAATTGTTGATTGAAATCAAAGTACAATTCTCGATATCTCTGCAATACAGCTTCATGTGCCATCGACCCATTTGACATAGCACTCATACGATCAATAATATCTGCCATTGAAGACAAAAATTGTTCAATTTCCAGTGCCAAGTCATATTCGGTCTGTTCTTTGGCATTTGGAGGGTTTTCTACTTTCTTTCAGCGCCACCAATTCATCTACATCACTACCTTCATCAAAACCACGTGTTGAACGAGCCATTCCACGTGCATTCGTCGCAAACGCGTTCACTTTCTCATCAAGAGCTCGTTCAAGCACACGTGCTTCTCTCTTCAGGTCATCCCATCGATGACTCATCTTGTACACTATTACACTATTTTATACTAATTTAAAATACCCCTTAAACTTAATCTATCCTTTTATCATATATCACCGTACCTCTTATGAAGAATACAAATATACATATTGAAAAAGACAGTATTAATTTGGACCTGTTTAAACGTATAATATCAAATAATACAGTATACATACCTGTTAGAACCTATAATATGAATTATGACGGTATTGACTAATATCCTTGGAATCAGTATCAATTTTGACGGCAGATGAGTCGAGTGAAGGAGCAACTTGATCAACTTGGCGCTCTCGTTCTTGATGCTGCAGAGCAGATAACAGCGGATGTAGATACGCAACGAGCTCTATTACGTGCAGTGTGTGCTTTAAAGATCGCTTTGCTTAATATTTTGCAAGAACCAGGTGCGAAAAAAGAAGTTGTGGCAACCAATTTACTACGATGTTTGCTTATGAGTATCAATGCGTATCATAATCGACAAAATGGAGCAGATAGCATTGTTCAAGTCATGTGTGATGTACTTGTACATGCGTATGATGTCGGGGCAACGAATGATTGCCTCGAAGTCTTGCTTAATAAGACTGCTCCTTTGTATGCTAAACTAACAATTGTTCGAGCAATGGCACAACTTGATTATTCATATTTAGCTACAGCTACACCATTGCTAACTGAGCTTATTGCACTTACAAACAAACATATTCGTCACACGGATATTTATGTACGTCATACGCTCTTATTTGCTTTGACTGGAGTTTTACGTCAATATGGATTTCATGCAGCAATGTATCATGCTGAAATGGTACGAATTGCTGCGAAAGCTGCTGCAGATAAATGCCCTGAAATACGCAGTGTAGCTGGAGAAATGCTCTTTGTTTTAATGGATGCGACAGATATTAATGAACCTTCAGGAGCAATTCTCGATGCTATTTTCCATGTTCTTGTCAAAACCATTGAAGATCCTGCACCAGAAATCCGTCGAGTTATGGGAATTAATATGGGAAAGCTGCTGTCAATGTATATCCTTCGTGGAGATCGTCATACACCTGATGTGTCATCTTCTGTTGTGCCTGCTCCACCGATTGAACATACAAATGATGATGCTGATCATCGCTTTCGTTCTCTCAATTTTAAGTTGTCTACAGTTCTTAATCGCAAGACAAAATTGCCAATTGGAATTGCTACGGTGCCACAAGCTTTGCATTACATTAAAGAAAATTTTTGTTCGCTCCAAACGGGCACGACTGTGGGTGGTGTCTATGCTTCGTCAGCTATCATAGCTGCCAATATGTGTGAATTTCTTCCTGACAACTATGTACAAGAGCCTGTCTTTGCATCTATCTTCGAGGCTTTGCTGCATTGGCTTGATTTTCAATCGCTGCCGTCTGCAAATGAATATGTGAGAGCAAGAAATGCCATCGGATATACTCTACGTCGTCTTTCACATACATTTACTGAACGTACACAACATCAATGGCTAAGTGTTTTGCTACAGCACATTGATGCAGCTCAGTGGAATCATCACCAAAGACTTGTACTTATCATAGAAGCAAGTCACATGTTCCAAACTCTTGGTGAAGCTTGCGTTGTGTACTACGGTCAGGCTTTTACAACTTTAAACAAGTGGCTCAATTATGAAAAACATAGTTTACGTTTGGAATCTGCAGTGGCTATTGCATCTCTTGCTGTTGCTGTGCCCTACCGACGCAATAATTTGCTCTTTACTGTGCTTTCAAACCTCGACAAGCATGTAAAAGAATTTCTTACAACAACGTCAGCAGTGGACACATCTATTTTGTATTCAATCCATGGCCAAGCTACGGCTGTAGCTCATGTTCTTCGTGCACTAAAGATACAAGGCAGTGGTGTGAGCTCTCAACAATACCTGCATATTTTAGAAGTAGCCGAGAGTATGATTGAAACCCAATTCCAAGCTACGTACTCGGATGCAATTTGGCTGACTTGCACGCGAGCTGGATGGGATATTATCAGTGCACTTATTGCAATGGATCCATCATTTACACGCAGTATAACTACTCGACTTTGCCAGCTTTGGCTTAAAACAAGTGTACCACAGGTTCGTGATGCTTCCCAAGAATTGCTTCGTATGGAAGGCGCTGTCATTGCACTGTATTGCTTTTGGTTTTTTAAACCTGATGGAGATGGTCTGGGAACTTTAACATCACAACTTTTACATTCGACATTATTAGCTGCTGTGAACTTTGGGACTCCTACGAAGCAACGTGCAAAAGTAGCAAAACACCGAGTGCTCTCATGGACCATCAAATGTTTTCAATGCTTACCCCCAGCATTATTCGCTGATTCGTGGATGATACTCTTGGACATGATTGCTGAATTTACTACTGCTCAGCCGTTAACATCACTTGCTCGAGCTTCTTTATTGCCACCGACTACAACGTATCTGACGTCACAACAAACCACAGATGAAGTCCTTGATATTTTAAGTCCATTGCGTATGGTAGCTGGAGACTCACCAGATCCAATGTTACCCAAGGGGCTAAATTTGATTTTGACATTGTTGCTCCCTGATACCGCAATGTCAGATATTGAAATGGAGACAGCTTATCTTGATAATTTCCTTCTTCAAATTCATCCTCACGACCCCACATCCCTTAACCATCTCAACAGCTCTTTTACATATGTGCGTATGGTTGACGCCTGTGTAAGCTTATTTCCTGCTATTTTTCTCTCTGTTCCCGAGGAGCTACAATTGCGATGCCTCCAGCATTATGCAGCTATCCTTGGTGATCCAAGAATTGATTGCATATCAAATATCTGTGCAATGCTATTAGCTACAGTCCGTGAAGGCCAAGCTCAAATACGAGATGCAACTAAACCAACAACCTCATTTCAAAATGCTGCATGGCTTGCTTCCATTCGAAGTATGCTCATGGAAATGCTTGGATCACCATCAAGCTCAATTCGCCGAAGTGCTGCTGAGGCACTTGGTACCATTGCATCACTATCGTGTGATACCCGTATTGAAACATTAGTACAAGACTTGGAGACCAAACTTACGCAGGAACAACAAAACAATCAATCCTTTGTCTTAGCTGGAAGTGCTTTGGCACTTGCTTATGTTAAACGAAGCTGTGGATCACGATCCTCGGTTGATGTCACGTTGCTTTACCGTCTCAATCAAGACCATGTATTTTCAATGGCTCAGCCTATTCGAACTTGGTGTTTGCATGCATGGAATTTATTACTAGAATGTGTAAACACTAGTGGCGATTATGAAGAGCAATACGTCGTGCCATCTCTTGCCTTAATTGATAGTCATCTTTTAGCCGGGACACGATTTACACCACTAAGTTGTACATACAAAAAATCTGTCGTACTTCGCATGAATACCTCTGTGTGTGCATCGCTTGGACAGGTATGGATGCACTGCATTTCCAACTTTAATCTTGTCTATAGATTCTAAACAGTATTGTGTCAGCTCTAGGTCCTGAGTTACTTCAAGACCCTCGACAAATTGATGAGATCTATAGTATTTGGGATTTCTTACGGCTCCAAAGTTATGCACATGTTGAATACGAATACCTTCGCTTTATTGAGCAACTCGTTTTATTTGCACCATCCTACTTTCGCGTGGCTGATCTTGCAATGATCAAAACCAAGTTATTGGATAAAACAACCCCCAGTGCTTGTCGGAGTATTATGCTTTTGATATTGCGCATTCTTGTTGAACGAGATGCCTCACTAATTGTTACTCATGAGCTTCATGTGATGCTATTCCTTGCACTTGACTTACATGAACGTATCGTGGACTGGACAATGATGCCATTTTGGCGTGGTCTTTTCTTCACCATAAGCCGAAAAACTTGGATGGCACAGAAATTGTCTTCCACAACGGAAATTCAAGGCTGTATCAATGCTCTTCTAATTACTGACTGTGGTCGATTATCACTTGCTAATGGTAATGCTTCTTGTCAATGGCTGCTTTTCTGTCGTGGTATTGCTGTTGGTGGGGTAACATCAATGATTGAAAGCCCGCGTTCTCGAGAAAATTCAAATAAAGAATACGACAATATTTCTGCGGCTTTAGATCTCTGGCGAGCAACCAACCATAAAATATCTGCTTTACTCAACCCTCTACCGTGCCTTCGTCGCCGGGTCCGTGAATTTGCTGTGCAATGTGTTCTCTGTGTATTGGACTATGTTTACAATAGCAAAGTATCAAGCATTCACTTTGATGTTGCAGCCTCTCGTGAAGCTATTCAAACGAATTTGACCAAAGACCCATCTAATCGCTTGGACGATGTTAATTTTGTCAGTTTGTATTTGGATGAGCTTGTGACCCTCGGTTGTCAAATCAGTGCATTTTCCATTGATGGGTTTGAACTCCAGCATTTGCAAAGTGTCGGTATGAAGCTGCTTAATGTTGTTTGTGAACGATTTGCTTCTTGTATTGACCCTGATGTCGAAGAATCAACCAACATCTTGACACAATATCAAGCTCAGCTATCTTCGACGATTCGACGAGCATTCCCCAAGACTACTGACGGCACAACCATTTATGAATTATTGACAATGGAGGGCTACTCAATGATGGCCCATGTTATTTGCAATGATATCATCTCCTCATCGGACAAAGTTGCTATTCAGCGTTTACTCAAACTTGGCTTTACTTCTGACTACACTTTTGCAGCACAAAACTGCCCCAATGCTCTTGGCTTCCAACTATCTATGACTGCACTCTCTAGTATTGCTCGTATGTATCGCTCTCTCTGTGATCGATATGCCAACTTGTTTGATACATCCTCACTCGAAGTTGCTTGGCTCAATGCAGTTAAAGACTTCTGCGCTTTGCATATTGGTCCTGGAACCAGTGCTGGTGATTTTAAAGGGGTTTACTTCACATCGGCGTACCCTCAAGATGTGCTTCGTTCAATTTCCATTCAGTACATTGCTCCAATTCTAGCAACACTTTGTGGTTTTAAGCACGAACAATTTGCACTTACAGCAACATTACTTTACTTTGCCCAGACATCGAAAAATAGTGATCCCCAATCTACAGTTCTTCTCTTACAAGCACTTCCTCAAGTATGCAAAGGTTGGACATTAATTGAAAGCTATGAAAACGTCCTTCAAACTTTGCTACTTTTATGCTCTTCCTGTCACAACAATGTACAAATTGAAGCACTCAAGAATATTCAATACCTTGTGACTAAAGAAGGAGCAGAGTTTCTAACATCGCGTCTCGAGCAATTAGAATTCATTGAAAAGAATGCCCTACTACACTTGATTGAACTTGCTACGACTTATATTCTTCGATACGTGACATCGACGAAAAACAAAGTATTTCCTTCAAATTTACTATCTGAAGCAATGAGAACTGCAGTAGCTGGTACAATGCTATTATCTCCTCATGGGAATACCCAACAATTTGGTCCTGGATTTGTGCTTATTGCCAAAGACATGTTTCTCAAGTACTATAAAGATTCATGGTTTCAATCAATTGGTGGTGTATTTGTGGAATCAACAATTCGCTTTGCATTAAAAGGATCAAGTAGCAGTGCACTCGTACAAGCTCTCAGTTCATTCTTGGATTCACTTGAACAATGTTTATCATTACCAGATCAAAATCAAGAATCCATGCAATTTCTTGCTGATGTTATCAATGGTGTACTCACAAATTCCAACAATTTACCTGAGCTTATTACCAACGCGTTGCTCTTTCACTCTCATTTAGCCCCAGTACTTGCAAGTCGTCTCCAAACTGATGGTGTACATTGTGATGGAGTTGTACGTGTTCTTGGTGCCCTTTGTGACCATGCACCAACAATGTATTTGGCAGATTTTGGTCCAATTGTCATTTCTTTGATTTCCCCATCTCTTTCATCTTCTTTGCTTGATGAAATTGACAATTTCTTTCAAGTGGTGTTGCGAAAAATGACTCCCTTGTACATTGAAACTTTGCTTCAAATTTTGCTTCCAGTTTTATTACCACTCCAATCCACTCATCCAGCTATTGTAAATCGAATGCTTGTAGCCTACGCCACGACTTATAGTGTGCAATTCAAAGGAGCTATCAGCAATTTATCAATGGAACTCAAAAACAATCTCGAAATGGCTTTACGCAGTGCATTATCCCGTCCTTCAGCTCCCATTCCCCAAATATCCACGTCGAAATTACAAGTTGATTTTAGTCGATATGGTTAACTCGATCAATTAGAATGTCATTTCTTCTACTTCAGGGCAAATGACATTTTGAGATACAAAAAGTTGGAGCACTGCATCAAGCACACTTGGTACAGTACTTGGTGTAAAAAACTATTGCTTTCTTAGCATTTTTTCATTCAATATGATCTACCTGAATGCGTCCAATGTTTTCTAGAATGCAATCATCCGAAGACACGGAATACAATCGATATGAAGACATTTCAACAGGTAAATTCACAAAATACTTTGTGATAAATCCACGGATCAATCGTTCTACATTAATCATCACCCACGGATTCTCAATTGTATCAAAACTACCGCTTTCTGGAGCTGTTAAAGTACTTCTACGAGTTCCTTCACTACATAAATCATCAAATAAATCCAAGAGAGATGCAAATACTTTGCAGCAGCAGCTAGAGATTGTTGCGAGGCTAAAATATCCTTCCAAGGGATCGAAATCGTCACACTTTGCACAGGTTTCCCACTGTTTTCGCTATGCAACGTAAGCTTCAATGGGGCATGATCAAGAGAGTCTACATAGACATTAAACTATGACAATCTACGCCATCTACCGCTAGCAGCAAGCATGTTTTGGTACAAATTGTACGCAAAGAGCTCCATTGAGATCGAATTAACGTTGACAGCATGCAATGCCACAACACACTGGTATTGGTACTGCATCCAAGCACATACTTGGCCTACGAGTTGTTCGTTGCCCTGTAGCAAAAGCACGTCTGTTCTTGTCTTCATCGTGCTTGTATCAGCGTTGGGCGTGTAGTACATAAAGCCCCCAAGGCGTCGAGGCCCACCAACGAGTTGTTCGTGGATTGAGAAGAGCGCCAAGTCCTTCTTTGAACGAACACTGACGCTAATGCTTTGGTTCGAATGGAGCTCTCCATTGCTCGTACGAAGGTATGCTACGAGTGCCATTGCATCCGTCGCAAGGACGTCTTTATCATGGACGAACTTGTAGAGGGGAGAGACGCTGTAGACATTCCACGCGCCTTCGACGATCAACTGGTCGATGGATGTCATATTACACAGTGTTACCCATCCATCTCACACTCTCTACAGCATCCTTTCTACCCACAATCATATCTATTTGCATCAGTATTAACGTTTGCTTTACGTAGTTGTTTCTCTTGACTTTCAATTCAATTATGATAAAATTTATCGTTTCATTATTGAGTATATAACCCTGCTTTAAAGTGCGCTCTAAATTAGATTCTTATTCCTGCTCTAAGATATGCTGTTGACATCAAATTTTAGCTCTATCTTGTGATATGTTGTATATGATTGCGTTAAAGATAAATATATGCCTTGTGTACGTGATATCAGTGGTGGTGTTATGTATTTGATTGAATAAAGTTATATAATATGATGTACTTGGTGTTTTGATTACCTATTTATTGTGTGTACTGGTGTTTGAGTATTAAAGAAGAATTGTAAGGTTTAAAGGTGTGTGTGGAGATATCGAGTGCATTTTTACAAGTATTATATCTTCTATGGTGGTAGATTGGCATGCTTTATTATCGTACGGCTGTGCTAATGTGATAATGTTGAGTTTAGACTTTGCCCGTGTACTCGTGGGTTTCTTTGTAGTGTGTGTCCATGGCTTTGAGTAAGACTTTGCCAGTCGCATCAAGAGTGCCGTACAATTGTTCCTTTTCGTACTTGGAGCAAATATCAAAGAGAGCGTAAATGCCTGGACGTAAAGTTTCTTGAACGTCACCGTGCATGTGCCTTTGGTTGTGGAAATACTCGGTTAAGAGATAAACAATGTGTTTTCGGAAGATGCTGCTGTGGGGAATCATATACCCATACAAACGAGTTAAATTGGATGCCCAAATGAGCACTTGACGAGATTTTACTTTGCCAAAATGTACGAGTAATCGCACAAGAGCATTGCAGCCGATGAGAAAATGAGGTAAATACAATGATAATGATGTTGGATGCTGGCGAAGAACGCGAAGAAGGAGGAGATAAGAGTCGATCCAGAGCTGGTGCACATCTTCCACAGACTTGGGTTGGTTTACGTAGGTTAATAAAGGCCTTAAAGCGAGTAAACCGAGTTGGATGTCACTTGAATGCCAATGGAAAGTATCATGCTTGGTTAATATAGAGCTTAATGCTTGTAAAGCAAGTACTTGAGTTGACTGGGGCTGGCTTAAGCTTGTCAAATCAACTAATGTGGAGAGTGTCAGCTTTGTATGTTGGCTCAAGAATTGTTTATGAGAGCTGAGTTTTTCGGTATTGAGCAATTGCAAGAACTTTTCAAGACTCTTTTCGACGCGTTCTCTTTGGCGTTGGGTCAATTCCTTAAGTAATGTCGTCCACACCAATGTGAATTCTTGACCATTGATGTTCTCCAAAAGGGATTCAAAAGCTCTAGACAGAATCAAACTTGTTGGACCAGCAAGAATAGCAGCTAATACACGACCAAATGAGGCCAATGTAAACGAAATTTGCTTGGATAATGTCTTGTAATGTTTGCAAAAGGCAGCAAGGACAGCTTCACTTGATACAGACAGCTCATCTTTGCATACATTCAAGCATGCAATCGCAAGAACTTTTCCAATAGATTTAAGCACTATAACATCGAATTTGTGCTTTGCTTGATGAAAGTGGAGAATGGAAGCAAATAACTCTAGCTCTGATGAAGAAAACGAGCTATTTGATTTTGTGTACACTTCAGCAATGCGTGGCTGAATTCCTTCGGTCCAAAATGAATCAACAAATTTTTGCTTCGTTTTCATTGCTGAACTGCATTGTAAGCAAATTGAAAGCAAAAGCAAAGTTGTATCATTGTTAACACTTCGTTGTAGTACTCCAGTGTAGAGTTGTTGCAAAAGAGCGGTATCAAGTTTGGCTGCATGTTGCCCTAAAGATAACAGCAGCTTGGCATCAAAAGGCAATAAATTTTCTCGACGTAGAGTAGCCGTGAGCCAATTTTCTAAATGTGTGTGAACAAGCGCACTAAAAGTAGTTGAAGTCTTGTCAAAGAAATTCTCCAACCACTTGGCAATAGCACTACGGCATTCAACTTGATTCGTTGCAAATACAAATGGCTCAAGTAATAGCATCGTCACAACCAAGAGATCAGTCGTTGTGCCTGGTAAATAAGGAATTGGAATCGTAGTCAAAAATTTCAGCACAGCTTGTATTTTATCCACCAACTCAGGTTTGGCATCCGTTTGTGGCTCTATCTTGGCAAATGCAACCATAAAAGACTCGTATGATTCTGTAATATCCATAGTATCAAGCAAATTGGCCGCTTTTTTGTTAGCTTTTGGTGACTTTGAAATAGGCGTCACACATTCCAAAAGCAATTTTGTAAAGACAAGGGGTACTATTGTCAGAAAAGGTCGAATTTCATAAAAACCAGCGTCAAGAAAAATCGAGTGGGTCGTATCATGAATGGATTCTCGGCATAAATGATCAATAAATGACATGATGATGGAAGGGGAAGCTGCGTGGCCCAATTCTGTAAGAAAAGGTGTAATACACTTCCAGTGAGAAATAGCATGTGTAAGCACAAACGAAGCCATACGAGTTGCTCCATTACTCATTTCTCCGTTAGATGTCAAAAAGCGAACACGAGTGGCGCCAAATTTCAAAATTCCATCGATAGCATTAGATATGTCCTTGATAGCAATTGTCTTTTTCATCATCTTAAATACAGCATCAGGGTCTTCGAATATTGCATCGAGGATATACTGCATGTCAATAGTCTTATCGGTAAGTTCCATCAGATCACCAAGGAGAGCTAGAATTTGTTTCTTGATCTGTAAATCATCTTGTTCTTTTAATCCAGGTACAATGATTTCATCATACGTCGTTCGCACAACTGTCGTGAACATAGCATGATTATGCTGGCTTACTTTTACTTCTTGTAAAAAGACTCCAAAGACTGTGCGTACGAGCTGTAGCCGAGCTAGAGAACCATTGGAATTTACATTTTGTACAATGGCACCATGGAAAAATCGCCAAAGAGTTTCTAATTGACCACTTGGTACATTGCAAAAGGCATCTCGAAGTGTTTGAACGAGTTGAGGATGGTGAAAAAGCTTGCATAGTGGGCCACAATCATCTGCAACAAAGAGCGAAGTTAAAAGGTCTTCCAGCAAACGCATTGCATCGTACGAGTACACAAGATGACGCAAGCTCAATGCACAATTGGCCATTGACTCTTCTTGGGCGACTTTCATAGAAATCAAATTAAATACATGAGTCAAGTGTGACTGAAGGATTTTGGGTGAACATTCAACCATTTGAGCCATTAATTTTGTTTCATCAGCAATACAATCAGACTTTTCTTGCAACAAACTCATAATTGTCTTGACGGTGAGTTCCAAATAATGAAATTGACTTTGCGTTGAATTATCTTCAGTCACACGGTAGATGTCAGATGTGTTCATGACGTTCCAGAGTCGGTGAAGTATATGAACTTGTACCGAGTAGTTTTCATCAAATTTAACTGCAATTGCAATCATTTCAAGCCAAAATGCAAATGCTGGGGTAATTGCTTGGTTAGATTTACGTTTGGAAGATCTTTCTTCTTTTTGTGTAATTTGTCGAATGCGTGCAGTAAATTGAGCAACTAACATTTCAATAAACTCTGCAATGGACAAGCAAACGTCTCCAGTTGTAGCTGATAGCAATGATTGAATTTCTTGAAATAGTTGTTCTTGATATGCGAATGCAATCTTTGACATAGCTCCATTGCTTCCTTTAGCTTTTTTAGCTGGTGGTTCTTCGGTCGTAGTATTCAGAGGCCAGATTTCTTTTGCAAGCAAATTCTTTGCATAGCCATGAATATGCTCTGTGTCAAACAACGCGTCATTAATAACTTTGTCAAAGTATTCAAGTACAATTGCACTTGATGGTAGCTTTTTATGCAATGAAGCTCGCAATCGAATAAATTGTCCAAGTGATTGTTTGCATGCAGTAAAGACCTTCTTCTTATTAGCTTGATTCTTTTGCAAAGCATGTGAAACTCGTAAAATTACAAGCATAAAGTCACTCACAGCATCTGTGAGTTCTGCTTTTACTAAATGTTCCAATGTAGCATGCATAAACTTCGTATAGACATCCGTTGGTGGTTTAAACACTCCAAATTGTGGTGCAAAGTCTTTTGCAGAGCTATTTTCAAAGAGATGTACAAACACGCATAAAATACTTTGTTGTAAAGCTTCATCATTGGCATTTTCTTCCACAGCTTTAGTCATTGCTGTCAATAATTGAGTGCATGATTGCAATGACAATTGCAATTGATACGATCTTGTTTGTTTCAATGCACATGCAAGTACCTCAAACGCTGTAGATTCTCGTGTTGCCATGTGTACAGCCCATTCAAGAACAGCTCTTAATAGGCGAGGTCGAGGCACATTCAACTCAGCCTCAACAGAATCCAAATTCAGTGGGTTCTGTAGCATATCCAATGCTGTTTGAACTTGCTTATCGCTTGAAGCTTGAGCTGCTTTATTCGTACTTTTCCATTGAAGCAATTTGGTCACCGCGCTAGCGTCAATCCGCGCCATTCCTCTTTTTATCAATGGAGCTTCCGGTTACAAGTCCGGTTAAGGTTATGGATAATAGTCCGGATAATTATGTGAGAAATGATTTTTCACTAAAAAATCACATTGGTTTGTTTTAAGTTCATTAGCTATTTCTATCGCTATTTAAATGTAATTTTTACCTTTAATGCCTATTAGCCTCAATATAGCAATGATATAAGAGTTCTTATATATCAATGATGTAAGAGAAGATTCCAAGTCAATCCATCGATTTATGATAGATTTGACTAAGCAAACATGGTAGTTATAGTTTGTTAATAAAACGATTACAAAGAGCGATACGATAAGGTCTTAAGCATTTATATTGTCATGGAGATTGCATCCGAGCTTTCTGGGCCACAACTGGATAAAAGCCGATTTCGTATTGGGATATTGGCAGTCTTGTGGGTATGGCTAAACCTTGTTGAAAGTATGTGGTATTTGTCTATTGCTAGTCCCAAATTTGCTAATGAACTTTCATGACCTGGATATAACACTAGTGGGTATCAAACGTTCTTCATCGACTCCATTCATACACTTCTGGAAATGCCAAGTAATGCAAATTTAGTACAAGTAGCCATAGAACAAAGTTATAGCGAATCCATAACTTTAGCGAAAGCTCATCCTGTGTATCCAGTGGCGCTTATCACAGCAAAATTGACGTCATTGGAACATGCTAGTCTTCGCAATACAATAGCAGATGCACTAGCATGGCTACCCATTCAGTATTGTTGGATTGATTTTAATCGGACATGGGAGCTTACCCATACTATTCTTCGACAAGTGCGCTGTGGTAAGAAATACAATGATAATAGTGCCGTTTATCTTGATCCGGTTCTTCGTAATACTCTTTGGAATAACTTGCCTACCACTACAAGCTCTTGGCATTGTACTTTGTTTTCTGCATTAGAAGAAAGCACAATGTGACAACAAGGGATTTTATCGTCCTAACCGGCTCTTAAAGCTTTACATATTGAGACTGCATATTGGAGATAATATAACATATCAAAGTTTCAACTTCAATGGCAAGATGGTATATTCCCTGGCCTCGAGCAAAATATTAATATTGTCAACGCCATTGGTATTATTTTTCCCGTATTTATAAAATGCACACCTGAAAAATATGATAGTTCTGTCGCATGGTCTACATTATTAAGTCCAAGTCCAGGTATTGATATGAATCAAGTTGACTATTGTAACGCGACCTTGATTCGAATTTCATCCAACTATTTCCTTGGACAACAATGTGATGGATTCAATACATCATCATATGAAGGCTTTTCTGCACTTTATAATGAAGACCGATATTTACATAATGAACCAGGTTTATTGCACGAAGCATTATGTCCATTTTCCTCTAATTTATGGGTGGTTCCAGTACATGAAATCCTTTCAGACCTTGTGATATCG
>JNBS01000289.1:0-25218 GCA_002081575.1 Thraustotheca clavata | reverse complement strand
CAAAATACTAACAATGAGCATACCTTAATTACATTTAGGAAGCAATCATACGCTGGCACTTGATAATTCTGGTCAACTTTACGCTTGGGGAAGAGGAGATAATGGTCAATTGGGGTTTTCATCTATGAGTGATGCATGGTCCCCACACAAACTTGTATTTCCGGATGTATGAAAAATATATGTCTGCAAACTAAAAATCATATAGACTACTCAGCCCGTCTCTGGTAAACATATTGCTGCAGGTTGACAATGGATTTAACAGCTTGATAAGCCATTTATAGGGAGAACACATTCTTGGATGATTGATTCAAAAAGTCAAGTGTATTGCTGGGGTGATAATTCTTTAGGACAATTGGGTTTGATACCATCAATACCATATCAGCCAACTCCAATTCAATTGTCCCTTACAAATGTGAATATCGACAACCCGCCTACCGATATTATAGCTGCAAGCATTGCTCTTGGTGATCTCTATTCAGTTCTTGTTATAAGAAGAGACAAAGGGCATTTCTTTTCTAAGCAAACTAGAGATACAACCATGAGACCTCGCACATTACGTAGTCGATTTACAAGGCGATTATGGCAGCAACCAGAGTCAAAACAAGTTGATAATAAAATCAATCCACAGCCACAACCAATTCCGTAAGAAGATTTATTAAACATTAATCCATTTCAAGTAGAAAATGGTCCTTTCATATAAATGACCCAGTTGAATCTCTTGAAGTCCCATCTAGTATGGACCACTTTCTACACATGATGGCAACAACAAAAATTGCTAAACGTATGCCTCATTTATCCAAACGTACGTGCTTTTTGCTCTTTAAATTTACCTATATATGGTTAGAGGCATCAACTCACGTGATAAACCACAAAAGTCATGCCAAACTTGCAACTTTCCATCTCACAGAAGCAACTTTACCAGAAAAGCAACAACTACCAACTAAACCTGTCATTGTAAAAGGTTTAAAGCTCTTGATTAACAATGCCAAAATATTCTATTAGGATTAACTTCATGGAGAACAAAGCATGTTCAGCCTAGTAATAACAACAGTACATTTAGCCATGCTGCTAGATTTCCAACAAAAAAGCCACCTCCTGTAGAAGTTTTAGCTATAGTTCCAACAATACCTGCTACCAAGAAAATACCCCGATCAGGAGTATTCTTTGGTCTATCCCAGCGTGGCCAACAAAATCAAAATACTACTCCAGGGCCAGGGACTTACGATGTTATTAAACATTACGAACGTCAGCCATTGCCAGCAGCATTTAATTCGACAACTCCAAAGGACCTTAAGTTTACTCCACGAGACATGCATGAACCAACTCAAGAATTACATCCTGAAAAAGCTCATACTCTAATCTTTCCAACTCCACCAGCAGTCAAATTTGACTCAGGACAGGATTTTAGCAAAGTTGTTCAACAGCACATGATTCAAGGCAAAGGAAGTACCCCAGGTCCTGGGGCATATACAATACGACTTTAGCCAAATAGTATGCAGTCGTATTGTTTAGTTAATAAATAAGTTAAATAGTTAGCAATGACCATTGGCAAGACGAAAGCACGATGCATCCGGGGTTATGGTGAACGCAGTCGTGACGATGGAAAAACTCAAACACAAAATTGAAATCAAAAGTAAAAGACGTGCAGCCCCTCGAGCATAGCTTCCTTCATTTTTCATGAATTGCATTTCAAGCTTTTGAGGTGGTAAAAGTCCAAGCCATACAAGAGCTAGCAATTGAATGCAAAAAGAAATGAGAATTGATACTGAAGTGTCATGTTGAGCCGTGGGAAAGTCTTTCAGCCACATAGTCTCAGAAACATTAAGTGTTTTATCAATGTATGAGTTCAAAAGTACCCCAAACGGTGTTGACCAATTATTAATATTGGTCACAAGTCCAAACACAGTGCCTTCATTACCCAACTCAGCAATTTCAATGGCACAAAAGATAGCAACTAAAAGACGAATTGAAAATGCTAATTGATCAGCAAATGGGACAATAAGCATGACACTTGGAGTACGTTGGATATCCCAAATGGTTATCAATGTTATGGTAATTTCCAACGCAATAGAGCTGGTTGTAGCAAGTCCAATAAGCCAACGCCAATTCCAATTGATACCAACACGACTAATGTACCAAAAAGCTAATGCAATTGATAAGAGACTACATGAGTCCATGATAGAAGCATCCAAAGGAGTCACACGACCCCATTGTTCAAAGACTGGTAGCATTGCTTGTGAATGAAATGAGGAAAAAAGACTGAATAAAAAGCGAAAAGCACATACTTGCCAAAGGACTTGTTTGTGCATAAGATGGTAAAATTGTGATAACCAAGTCATGAATTTGACTCTTTCTATGCATGGTTCCACGATGTATTTGACTGTGCAGGCAAATGCAATCATTGATAATAGAAATAGCAATGCAAATCCAATATTTGGTTTGATATCAAAAGTAAAATCACCACCAAGAGACTTTGAATTGACAAAAACACAAACATAAATGTGTCCCAATATGCCAGTAAATGCTCGAACTGCATAGATAATAGCTGCAAATCTTCCACGTAAACCCATGGGTTCTCTTTGCGAGTAATGAACCATCATAGCATCAGAGGCTGAAGACACCATAGCATACGCAATAGTACTAAAAGCAGAAGCAATGATAATCAAATGCCCATTATTGATAGTAGCTAAATTTGATATCCGATCTTTTTCTGATGCATTTAAATGGCTAAGTATGGTATAATTACATTCATTGCCAAGTGTTTTACAGAATGGTTCATGAAAGTCTGCAGCCATTAAATAACCAAACGATAAAATACAAATAGCCCAACCAAGTAACATCCAAGGTTTACGTCGATAACCTTTAATAGCAACAGAATCACTTAAGATACCAAAAAGAATTCTCAATAGCCAACTAAAGCTTACAAGTAGAGAATATGCAATGACTTCATAGCCTGTAAGGCCAAGATAAAGATCAAAAAGTGGATAAACCAGTCCAGGCAATATACCATAAAGAATGCCAAGTACAATATATTGACAAAATAAACCACGGGCTTCTGAACTGGAGAGACTAAGAGCTCCTCCTGGAAGCATTGCAGAGCTATCGTCCATGTGAATGTATTCAATTGAGTCCTTGGCTTCGAGGACTACAGTGGCTGTCTGCATGATGTCGTACAGTGACGACGGTCGCATGAACGAAGAGTGAGTTTGATTGTTCATCATGAAATGTACGTACAATGTATAATGAACGTTTAAAATTTGTACAAGAATGCACGTAATTGTAACTTAGAACATGTACGAAAAATGTACTAGACAGGACGGCATCTTGGTGCACGATTCCAGCTGATCTATCAAAAGTGCAAATACAGTCTCAATTGGCACTGAGTTTGCACTTTAATTTGTACGTAATTGTTAATTAGTTCATTCTAAATGAATTCAATCTAAATGAATTAAATCGGAAGTTTTCTTCTTAATTAAGAAAGTAGTTGTTTAAGTGAAAATGGATGAAAAGGATGCTGTTCTACTTACGGACAAAAAGGTATCTATATGCCAATATGTCTGTATTGATGGATGGATTAAATAGAATCCAGAAGAAATTAACCCATTGCCATCAAAAGAACAACATTTAATTGTGTCTGAAAGTGCAAATAATGCAGAAACAATTCTGGTTGTGAACCAAACACCAAATTTGGTATTTCTTAAAGATAATTTATTGCTCAAATGTTTTAGCCTTTGGTTGATGTTGACATGACACCATTAGTACAAACTAATGTAAGCATTGCAAATCATACTGAAAATTGATAAAAGATGTAGGAAAAACAAGAAAATATTGTATGTTATGAAAAAGTTTGAATATTGACATTTGGTAGGGCCCAGAAGCAATTGCTGTTTCTTCAGATGGAAGACCATCTTCAGCACCTAAAGAACGTCCTCGTGTTAAAACACCAGCAGCTACTGCAAGACACAAAGATACACTTGAAATTCCATCTCCAGCAATACGTCAAAATTCACTGAGAGTATATTAGATCTAGTTTAATTTCTATATTGATGAACAATGTAGGGACCTAAAGCTGAAATTTCTTTAAAGACAAAATCATCAGTTCAAGTAAGTTCTTATATCAATTTGGTTTATTTTATAGATTTATTAGACAATTCAAGCTGTTGATGTACATTTACAAAATTCTATCAACTTCAAAATGATATATCTAATGCATTAGAAAGTGTTAATGAGTGAAGAAGATTTGTTGCGTGATATTGAAGACTTTCTAGGATCCAAAGTACATATCATTTTTACTATTTATTTGATATATTATAGATTCAAACACAAGGAAGTAATACAACAAAAGAAATACGAGATTGTATAAAGTCAAGATTAGATAAATTTTGATGGTGTATCTTAGATATATTATCTCGACTTTCAAGTCAACAAATTCGTGCATTTCTACCATCTATGCTTGATCGTATTCAAATGAATATGGATGAAAAATCGACAATTACATTAGACATTCAAACAAGTTTGTGTGTCATTAATGAATTGGTCCTCGAAATGGGACGAGCATCTCCATTAGCTGGTATGTACACTGATGAAGAGGAAGCAATGCTAGATACACTGGAATACCGAACGGTTCTCTAGTTAAACAATTATACACAACAATACATGATTGATCAAAGATCTGTTGGGTGGCATTTTTCATCTGGAAGAATTTTTGTCACTTGTCCAATGCCTTTTGCTTGACCATCTCGAAAGACAAAGCGCATTCCAACTTTGAGAAATTCAGGATTTAGTAGAAAACAGAATTGGATCATTGCTCGATCACCAGTTCGAATCGTAACATTTTCTTCTTGGTTTGTTCTACAACCATGGTGAACTTTATATAGATAAATTAGCATAGATGTACGCATTCTCTTGTCCATCACATGTAATTCCTGTGATGGCAGCAGTCTGTCGAATTGTACGACAATTAATCATAGGTTGATACCCAACAGTAATTGTAGTTTGGTGGTGTAGGATAATGACTTGAGCTTCAAATCTACAATTCATTAAATATTTGTACATGAAATTTATTGTTCACCGTCGAGAGATATAAGGGGTCATATCCCAATTACTTGATACTAATACCATGCCTTTGCGAAAGTTTGCACGATTTAGTACATTTTTCTTATTGACACAACGAATAGCCATTGCTGTGGTTTGTCCAGCACGAACTTCTTTTAATGGAACATACATTGATTCAATAGATCGCACAATTACCTGAGCAGTATTTAGCAACTTATTTGCAATTGATAGAAATACCTTGATAAAGTTACCATTGTGATCTGGACCAAGTTTAAGCACATCGTTAGATTTAACAACACCAGAAACCATAGTGCCTGCTACAACAAACCCAGCTCCAGGAACTTGATAAGAATCATCAACAGGCATTTCTACTGGAATTCCTCCATTTTTTATTTCAACTGGAGTTTCTGCTTCTGAAAATGATAGAGCTGTTCGTGCTAATGCTTCGACATCCACTGTCCACATTAAATGGCGTAAATTTTCCAAGCCTGAATGCATTATTAAGACTGGAAAACACTCCATATATACCATCGCCAGTGACATTAGACATTGGTAGAATAGGTGTCAATCGATTCGAAGGTAATCCTTTAGCTGCATTTGCAGCTTCGTCAATAGTTTTAACAAGCATAGCCATCTTTCCATCTATGCATAAAAATTAATTTTGTATGCAATAATTGCAAATACATTGGCGTAAACATTTACGAATTGTTTGTAAAGTTTCTCTAGCAACATTCTTCGGTGCAATGTCAATCTTTGTCAATGCAATAATCACTGGAATCTCAAGCTATAGAAATATTTAAAATTGTATTATGATATATGTACATACCGATATGGTAATTCCAAGGTGCTCCAGTGTCATTTTCTTGACCCCCATATTTGCCCCCACAACAACCACAACAAGATCAGGTTGCATTCCTGTAAGTCCATACACTGTGGTTTTTAGATATCGTTCATGTCCTACTCAAAATTACATGATAATTTTGTATAAAAACTCAACCAGCCAAGTCAATAAGTTGAATTTTTTTGTGGGAAAATTTGGACAATTCATACCAAGGCAGAACACGTCCACTACGTTTTGCAACAACTTGTCCACCCTGTGCATCAAAGCCCATATATGCAGTAGCAATACTGCTAGTACGTCCCGATTCTATTTCATGTTTATGACGAAAGATAGCTTGGCGAGATAATCCACGTCCATCATCTAATTCACCCCGTATCAAAGTACCTATGAAATAAATAAATGATTGCGTCTACTCTAACAGTACCGATAAGACTAGATTTGCCACTATCAACATTGCCAACAAAAGCCATTCGCAGTGTTCGTACACCATTGTTATCTTGTTCCTCAACCTGGTTATTCATCGTAATGATCGTCTAGTTGTGAAGAAGCTTATCAACGGTCTGGTTAAAATGTTCCAAACCAACACTCACTAACGAGGACGAAGAATACTTTATTGCTTGTTCTTTGTTAGCTTTAAACACCACAAGATTCATCTATTGATTTGATTTTATGCTTTAATTTCATAATTACCTTAAAACCTTTTTCACAAACTAACTTCACTCACATTCATTAATTTAAGTATAAAGTGCACACTTTCTACTGTAACACTGCACCAAAAAGTTCATTTTCAGTACTATAGTAAATAATAACGGGTTAGGGAAGTTTATTTCTAAACTACTAGCATCTGTAGGAATTACAGTGTAAATAAACCTTCTTTTTACTTTAAACTTTGCACTAAAAGTATTTGTAATAAACGTTAACATAACTAAAATCATTTCATACATTTAACTAAGAGTTTAAAAGGTAGAAACAAGTCATTGAAAATTTTAGATTGAGACGATGAAGATAGGACAGTATTGTCTTCTGTGACAAGTCATAGTAAAAGAATCTCGTGGACATTTCCTCAAGGCCTAAAAGCTATTAAAATTGCTTTTTATGATGGAAAAAACGATTTCTAAAATTGTTTTAGAACTACTTTTATATGACGTTATGTCTTCTATCCCTCGGACTGAAAAAATTATGCAGTTGATTGTTGATCTGTGAGATATCTCACAACAATCATCTGCATTAAATCTTTCACCACGTGATGTTCAAGTTTGGCCAGCACATCGAAGCTTCGACTGTCCGTGGTAAGAACTATTCATTAAATAAACTATTCATTGTTTGATTTAGAACCCACACGTAAAGTTCATGTTACTTTGGATAAAGCTACCAAGTTACCAGTGGCAGATGTGTCTTTCTTTGGTGGCAAGAGTGATCCCTATGTTAAAATCATTTTAAGTGATCAAATATGGCAAAGTCCTGTCATTATGAAGACAGTCAATCCATCTTGGGGTTCTGTGACTTGTGAAATGCCATTGACTATAAGTGAATTTGAAAGATCACATTTTCTTAAAATTGAAATTTGGGATTTTGATTCAGTGTCCAAAGATGATTTAATGGGCACAGTTGAAATTGATTTAACTGATGAAGCAATGGTGAACAAGAAAGAATATGATATTGTACCATCCGCTGAATTTGCCAACCATAAAGATGTGAGTATTCATAATTCATTTGATGACTTAACTATTTTGTAGGCAAAAATTTACTTGGATATTGTTGTCGAACCACCATCAACTTCATATAAATTAGAAGTATGGGAAAATGAACGCTGGTCTCGTACACATCGTACGTGGTCCAAAGATCATTTGGATGAAAATAGTGATCGTCCACCATGGTCTGCTGGAGATTCACTTGGTGGAAAAACATTTAAAGATGCTTTACCCGAAATTTTACCAGGATATAAACCTGAAGGAGCTTGGGTATTTCAACCCATGCCTGGTACAGAAAATGGATGGCTTTATGCACACTCATTTTCTGGTCCATGGCACCAAGAAAAAAGTATGACACATTGTGTTCGAGCACGTCAATGGACCAACATGTACCATGACAAACCTGATTATGAGTTTTAATGTCTACCAACTTTATGATCTTGCATAGATTTGTCATTTAGTAAAAAATAATTGATTACATGGTGATAATCATAAGTTGTACAAACTAGATAATATTTAGAGACGGACTTTGTGAGCAAGGTATCGTATCACGTCAAACTGATTTAGTTGCTTTGTCAACACTGATTTTCTAGTGCCTCCAACGCAAAAGCGACAGAGAAAGCGCACGATACGAAAATGGCCTCTTCGTGCGGCTGCCTCAAGAGCTTGGGTAACATTACCTTCGTTGCGATATTTGCAGAGAAATTGAACAACACTACGATAGCCATGGGCAGCAGCACCATTAAGAGCATCAATTGTACATCCTTCTCCTCTGTGAACATGTAAAAATTTCACGACATTTAAATGTCCATTTGTAGCAGCCCAATCCATAGCCCAATGACTACATCCTTCATTTCGACAATAATGAAGAAATTTCACAACATCCAAATGGCCATTATGAGCAGCCAAGTCCATAGCACGAGGGGTACAAAAGTAAGTTTGGCTATGAAAATGAAGATATTGTAAAATTTCAAGATACCCAGCTTCAGCAGCTCCATCAAGTACCCACCAGGAACCAACGACACGATGTTGATGTAAATATTGTACAAATTTTAAATGTCCTCTTGAAATTGCAATGTCCATACTCGATCGATTCCACGTACTCATAAAGCCACGATCATGCCATGTCACATGACTCATAGACAATTGTGAATTTGTCAATAGAGCAATCCATCGTTCAAAGCAACCTTCATAAAGAGCTTGGTCAAGAGCAATAGGAACAATTGGATGCATACATGTAACTAAACGTAATAGACCTTGAGTGCCATACTGTTCAAGCCATGGTGTAATAATTTCATGAAAATACGTGATAAAATTAAGAAAACCTTGCATTGTTGGCTGCCATTGAGAAGAGTTTAACATGTTATCAATTCCATGTTGAGATTTCATCCAAGAAGCAGGTAAACTACGATAAATTCCATCAAATCCATTTTGATACGACGTGATATTGGCGACAAGGTCACTGCTCCCAAAGACTCGTTGTGCCATTACGAGTTGATTTCTTTTCTAGATACGCACTGCCATGCCCCTGCCAGTGTTTGGTCAACATTGTTGACACACAAAAAGATTCTATAGCCTTTCAATAAATAGTTATACGTAAACACGTCGCTCTATGCGATGTTTATCGCATCTCTTATTATCCCTTCGTAGCGTCTCAAACCGATCAGTTCATTTAGTATTATAATTTACTACAAACAATGGGTGGTGTAATCTTCATTGAAAAAGTAAAAATCTGAGTCATCTTGACAATATTCACGATAGTAGTTCAATACAAATAGATTTCCATACTTGATCAATTTACGATTCTTCGATTGAATACAACCCAGCAATAACTTTTTGTACTCGATGCTTTTCAATATTGATTGATTGAATATTTGGTGGAAATGGTTTGAGGTTAAATTTTCAATGAATTTACACGTAAACTTTTTCCAAACTTTCCACCCATCACGATATTCTTTAACTCGTTTTTTCACCTCAAGATGCTTGCCTTTACGGTATTTAATTCCAATGTCAGGGCTATGCACCAAATACTCCTCTGTACGAATTTGTACATTTTCAGTGCTAATGTTGGTGTACCGATGATTTGATTTTTTAGGTTGAAAAAAATACAAGAAAATCACATACTGGTGGGTTGATTTCTGGTGCTAATTCTTTGGGTCCATGATACTCAATGGTGTAATTGTTCCATTAGCTTCCAAGTAAGTAGCCCAATGTAAAAGTTCATTTCCACGTAATTTTCTGTGTAAAGTGAGTTCTTGGAGATCTCGTATACTCATCCAAGAAGCACCATTGGATTCTTGATCAGGAATTCTTTTCAATGGTGCTGTTGGGTTTTCTGGTTCAGCATAAAATACAATTCGCACCTTCGTCCATAACTTGGAGAATGTTCAATATGTAGAATACCTTGGAGATTAATTGCAATCCCAGCTTCCTCCATTGCTATATGATAAGCTGCAGTGATAAATGTTTCACCTTGCTCCACACCACCCACCATAGATTATTGTGTTTAGATGTTTCCTCCACAGCTAACCAAAGCTTGGACCATGGGTTACGACACACCACAACACACAACAGCAAAACAACTTAATTTATGTTCTCTAGGTATTGAAAGAACAGCGAAATACCATTGAAACCATTAAAAATGTTAACCGAGTAGCCATCAATCAACTTTTTGTTTGGTTGAGAACACTTCCCACTCCAGAACAAGTTGACATTATGTTTGTAAATTTCGTTTACACGATGATATTACAAGCAATAAAGAGAAATTATGCAAACAATAATGGAGAAAACATGCAAGCATTAACAAAATTAAAACCATGTACAACAGAAGAGCTCAATCCTCATTCCAAACGATAAACCGTGGCTGGCGACGACGAATATGGAGCATGATAAGCTTTAAACGTGTCAAGTTGATTGCGAAAGACTGAGATTGCATCCGTCCATACTTCACTGTTTTGATTCACCGAAGCAGTCACTTGGGTAGACACACTCAAACATTCATCATTGTCATTGTTCAAAAGTTGAAATTGTGCTGGAATAATTGCATCCAAACCACGTAAAGCTTCTGATGTCAATACTGCATTGGAAGATGGTGTTGCCAATGTATCAATGCTCCAAGCACGTAGCATTCGCATGGATGCTTCTGTCGACGTTGGTGATGAAATTGGTGATGAAATATTTGCAGTTGTTTGAGAAGCAGTGTGGGATGGTGAAGCAAACGCACAAGCAAGACACAATGGCACAACTTTATGCATGCCAGGAATTAATCCCGTAGTACAACAAGAGCTGCAAACTTTTTTATGGCAAGTGCCACATTCCTTTTTGAGTTGCAATGTTTTCCATTGTTTAAAGCAAATTGGGCATGCTCGTTTACGCAATTGCTCCGAAAATGCAAATGATTCCGATTGACGTAATTGCCAAAAAGATTGTTCAAGGTGTTGCACAACTGCAATTCTTCGTTTAGCATATCGACGGCAAACAAACATGGGCAATTGACCTTTGAAATCAATGTGCATTGTGTGGACAACATGCAATAAACCAGGACGAACTTGAGTAAAAACATATCCTGTGTGACGAAGTTTAGCACGTACAAATCCATGGGAAGCTTCAAGCGATCTGCATTCAGGTGTATCAATCGATTCAATAAGTGAAGCATAGCCTTCATAGCCTTGGTCATTGACAAATTTATCCCGACACTAATGGTTCACTTCAACCTTGAAATAATTGGATTTATTACCTCAAGCACACAAGCATCACGTCCTTTACCGATGGAAGCAGCAGAAAAAGACATCCATTGCACCCCCACATATCTGTGCAAAGGCTGATCAATCGCATTAACTTCGAGAATTTGAGTTGATTCATGGGCTTGAACTACTTGAAAGGGTTGAAGCTGAGAGCAAAGAATAGCTGCTTCATCCAACGTCGCATAGATCTGTGTAGCACCAGCAACAACGTATGAACCATCTTGAGTTTGTCCTGTGTAATATTGTACTTTGCCATTTGAAGTAACTCGATCCAACTTCCAAGCAACTCGTCCAGTACGTCCTCCATGTTGGACTTGGGAGTCAAGTACATATTGACGTAAAGCATCTTTAGCTTTGGCTTGTAATTCATGGTGTTGTTGGCTTGTTTTATGTTGTCTTGGCAATAAAACAGGAGCTGGTGGTGGTTGAAAATAATGCTGTGGATAAAAAGATGTGAGCTCCATGATGAAAATTGAAAAATGACAACAAGTTCAAGGTGGTATATAGCTCCTCTATTAAGAAGTCTATGGAATGAGCAATCGATAAATAGCTAGACACGCACAACAGTGCTCTTTTTAAGTCTTGATTGATCGAGTTGAAGGTTCTCGAGTTGGGCTTGAAGAGAAGCGAGTTTCATTTCGAGAGCATTGGCATCAAGGGATGAATGCAAGTCGGAGCCATACTCTTCCATCAAGTCGCTCATTTGATTCATTAAGACTCGCATTCCCTTTCGTTTGTATGTATTACTTGATTCATCATCAATATCAAGTGAACCAAGACGTGATCGTGGTAAACTTATCATTGAATCATTCGAATCACAACGTGAACGACGCAATTCCATTGATAAAGCACTATTTTCAGGCAATGCCAATGGATTAAATTCTGCACTTGCTGCTGTTTTGTTGGGTTGAACATGAATACGTGTAAAGCGTCGAGTTAATGAGATGTCACCTTCATCCGTGACTTGATGTTGTTTTTGACAATTCATGCAAAATCCTTTACGGAATAAATTGGGTTTATATTCTTGACATTCTTCTTCAAGTGCTATTTCATCATCACCCCAACGTGCATCAATCGGTGGACTATCTCCAAGAAGAGAATCAAGATCAACGGGAACACAAGTTGGTTCATAACCAGGATCTTCATCTTCACTATAAGCACCAACATCCAAATCAACTGAATTCGAATGCGATTTGTTTCTTAAAGCAAAGGAACTTTTCATCGGGACATTCATAAATTCATCATATGAATATGCTCTTGAAAGTGCTGGTACTGATAATGAATTGGTACCTAAATGATAATTATGATTATCGTTGAAGATTTTTTGATACCATTGGATTGACTGCCTTCATGGGATAATACCAAAGAACTGACATTGCCATTACGTACTGAAGTTGTACACATCGAGCAAATAGTTACTTTACGTTTACGTTCACTGTGGGGAATATCAATGCTCCATGTACGTTGACAATGGGAACATATAACTTCACCACATTTTCGACATTGAAATTTCCGATTTAAAAAGCGAAATTTTTTTCGGCACACGTAGCAATTGGTACGATTGGAAGTATTGGTACGACGAACATCATATTCCGTCAATAATTCAACACTTTTAAGTCGATATTCATGGACACGAGTATTAAAATGTATCATAGTGTTCAATCGACCTTTTAAGATTAAATTTTGAACCCAAATTGGAATTTTGCCACGAAAATCAACTTGAAACATTTGTGTAGCTTTCAAATATCCTATGGATCAATTGAGTTTATAGTTTGATTAATTCAAATACCATGATTTTCAGATTCCACAAAAGTATACCCTGATCGTTCCAATGTACCACGAACTGAACCAAATACTGATGGCAATGGTGGACAACCTTCTAAATCCATTGAATTTTGTGATAAAGCCCAACCACGTCTTCCTTTATCATCGACGAAAAAGTCTTGCGTTTCAATGTAGCAAAAATCACGATTGTACACAAATGCTGATGCAGCTGCAGGTACTTTCATTCCTGCCCATTGTACAGATACTTTTAATGTGGACGATGGTGGTAATAAACGTCTTGCTCCACCATGTTGTGGTGTTCTTTCAGCTTCTTGATTTGGTGTTAAATCATACAATGTGACCATATCAACTAAATCTTCGGAATCATTGACATATTTTCGTAATTTTTCAGGTGTATGATAAGCATGCATTGCAGCCACTTCTTCCAATGTTCCAGCCACTTCAGCCACAGCACATAACATCACAAAATGAGTATTTTGTGGCTTTGTATTGACACCACGATATAAGACGACATTTTGTTTTTTCCCAAATTCGGTCCACTGAATGTCCTTATTATTATGAATTGACGCATGATTGATAAAGTCCAAGCTTGATTGCTTGCCTAATGCCAAGAGATGCTCCCGTTCTTTCCTTGTTAACGCTGGACAATGAAAGAAACCTGGCGACAGCGGGAAATACTTCTTGGACATGGGCGATGACTCGGACTACACTGTAGCGTTTACTGAACCTCTTCACGTACTTAAACGAATGTATACATTTCTCACATACTACCGTAAGTACGAATAAATAAATAAGAATGTCAAGATTGGTTAATTTACGATATTTTTAACAATACTTTACATTGTTAAGAATAAAAATTCAAATTTATCTTTAAAGAATTTATTCTATCGATTTGAAAAGCTATAATGAAAGCATTAAGATTAAATCATTGTTCGATGCACTTTGACATGCATGATTGGAATCAGAATTGTACCTAACCCTTGGATCTGTAAATTCTGGTCTTTTTTACCTTTGATGAGATTTTATATGTATGTAAATGAAGAATTATGAGCGATATATCGAGCGTAATGATCGAAAAAGGCAGAGAAATGAGGAAAACTAGCATTTATTGTATGAAAACAAGCCCTTTGAATGATATTTATTGCATTAAATAGAGTGTGAAAAGAAAGGATGCAGATGGCAAGACAAATCTAAGGAAATTTCTTAAGCAGATGGTACGCTACTGGCTTTTATGGTTTGCAATGAACGTTAGTGTGAATGACTTAGGAAGTGAGAAAGCAGATATTTATGCTTGGATTGATGCTCAATGCTGCAAAAATAAGCAAGAAGAAACAAAAGACCATTTAGAGTCTCTTCTCCCTCAACTTCATGTATTGTCTCAAGAGCTAAGTGGCAATTTACAACAATGTCTTGAATCATTTCCATCTTTTGTGAATCACATGCAATTATTACAACTTAAAACACGTACGTTGGCGATTAGTTTAAATGGAAAGAATAATAATCCTCGTCTATTACAACAAGGTATGAAGACTTGAATGAAACGTCTTATTCTTATCCTTAGACTCATCATCTCAATATGATACATTGGCACAATTGCATTATGCTAAAACACAAATGCAAAAATGTTCTAATGCATTACAAGAGAGTGCTTCATGGAATCAACATAGTCGTTATGTACTTCAATCGATTGCCAATTCAAATGAATTTGGAAATTTAGCGACACATTTGGCAGCCATGCGTAAGAGTCTTGACACTTTAGAGTCCATGCCAGGACATGATGAACGGCTTTCGACGATGAATACGTATCTATCGTTCGCAAACTACGTGGTATAACTTGTTACTACATAGGGTATCTCATGATGTTGAAGTGGCTCTTGTGCCCAAGTTAAATGAATTGTTACAAGAACCTCAACTCCATCTATCTCAACTCCAAGATTGTATGGCAATTTTTCATCATTTAAATCGTGAAAATATTGTACAAGATGCTTATGCTAAACGTCGACCAGCTCCAATTCATCGATATTGGCATGCAACAGCACCCACAGATGGAGCTTCGTTAGATCTGTTTTACATTGAAGTCGAAACATTTCTCGTAAGAGAAATCCGCTACTGCCAACAGCTCTTTAATCAACCGTTGGATGTTGTTTTAAAGCTTCTTGATGCAACATTGCGACCACTTTTATCAGCTATGAAATCTCTTTTAGAAACAAATCCAACAATTTTCTTAGAAAGTTTTCAGTATGCAGTACGTTTTGTCCATCAATTATTAGTACAAGGTTTATTATCATGGGCTACATTAACTTCTGATCAACTCAGTACAATCTTAACCATTGTATTTGAACCATACCATGCACAATTTCTTGACTACAAAACTATTGAAAGTCATATTATCAAAACTGAACTATTGACTTATGTGCCAACCACTTCAACTTTACATGCTCCATCACTTGAAGAACATTGTAATTTGGTGTGGCCTTATTTGGAAGCACGTATTCAATATGCTATGGAGCTTCTTGCTGGTGCAGTACTTGCAGAAGAATTTGAAGCTATTATTGAAGGTCTTGAAGTATTTTCAAAAGCACTTTGTGATAAAATGAAGCCACCAATGTGTTGTACTGATGTAATTGACTGGAGTCAACTTCATGAATCACTTGCAATGCTTAAAGCATGTGGAGCTGTATTGCTTGGAGCTCAATCTTGTCAACATCGTCTACGTTTGCGTGTTGAACCCGTGTTAAATTTTTGGCAACCTGATCCATCACATTCTGCCACAGCGCCACGGGTACAATTTATCCACAAAACTATAATTTTATCATTGGGTTAGATTCAACTCTCACCAACTACAAAATCAAGCAATAGTACAGATGCTACATTGAATTTTACCATAGATGACTGTATGTACGCTGATAAACTGCCCGTGGCTTTGGCCAAGCTTTGGTTTCAGAAAGATCGGTCTCGTTTTCAAGCTCTCCAGCTGTGCAAAGAAGAGTGGACTGCTTCTGATGATAGTGACGAGGTCTCACCCAATATATATAGTATGATCTCAATATGTGATAGAGGTTTTCCTCAGTCTTTCGAGAATGGACTTTACAAGTACAACAACGCACATATTTGACTGTATTAACTCCAATATCATGTGTACTTGCAAAGGTACCAACCATGTCTTGTTGGATTGAAGTTGATCAAGACTCGGATTTACCATCTTTTAATCACTTACCACAAGTAAAAAAAAAACAAAAATATCTCGACACCGTAATCATGAGTAGGAATATATGACGACTGTTGCTGACCTATTGCTCTCGCTACTACCACAATTAGAACCTTTTGCAGAAAGCTCAGGACTTACCCAAGCACTTGCAGCAAGCCAAAATATTATTGAGCTTAGCCATGACGCATGGGCATCAGTGGCCAAAATCTTTAACGTTGCGCAAGATACGGCATATGTCGTCCTTGGTGAACAAAATAATTTTGCTTTATTTTCATTAATGATTGTTGATACTTGGACATTTGTGGTAGCTTCTGGTGCAATGGCAAATTTATTACAAGCAATAAGTCAAATTGGACATTTAAGTACATTGGGAAAACGTCAAATAGTATGTGATGTGACGTACTTTGAGAATGTTTTAAATGCTCTTGGTGTAGCTCCTCACCCACTTTTAGTCTACTACAAAGATCGACTTACAGAAACAGAAGCTTCCGTATTTGTGCCACCATCAATTGCTGAAAAAATTGATTTATGGATCACACGTCAAGTAGCTTAATTACATTTTAACTATCATGTTAATTTGTGGCGAATATTCTCGTCTTGTTCATTTTACCATCTGTGTTTGAATAAATGTCGGCCCTCATCCAAATAGTGGAATATAAAAGGTGGATGTCATTGCATACTTTTTAAAAGATTGTTAATTTCGTATCTAAAATTTCACAAAGGCGACAAATGATCCAAGTTGACTTCAAGTCAAGTGATGACCCACCAAGACAAGTCGTCCGTCTCTTGCTCGTCGTGGAGAGGTACAGTAGCACTTTTCTAAACTGCTGCACTAGCCGAACGTCCACAGCTGGAGCAGGCGTATCTGCGATACATTTAAACGGATGTCTCTTTTGAGGGTATTCAAACTGATGAAAAGTATGTGGAGAATCCCACGCTTGAATTGGGAATTGCTTAGAGAGTTCAGTTTACAATCTTTCCTATGCTACGTATGTACCAACAAGAGCCATTTGCCTTTAACGGCTTTGATTCATTTTATCAAGACCCTATTCTTGATTTGGATGCACATCATTTTCAATGTACTTTGGAAACATTATTAGAATCGGATGTCCATGAAACCCCACGTTTACTTTGTCCATCAATGCCAACTACACATGATCCAGATACAATTGCATTTTTGGCATCCCATCCACCAATATTAAAACCATCAATTTCAGCGGCAATGAAAGCATCGTATCATGAAGCTGTTCAAACGCAAATCAATAGTGGAAATATAATTCCAGATGAAATGCGATGTCGATATAAAACCGGAAGATGTCCATTAAAACGAGCAACAAAACGAAGTGGACGTGCGTTATTACTATGTGAATATCATCGAATTAAACAAAATTCGATTAAACGAAAAAGTGATACAAAATACCGTCAAAATCGTAAATTGGCTCGAGCACAAAAGAAATTGGAAGAAGAAGGATCGGATACAAGTACAAATACAAGTCCAAGTCCTGTTGATTTAACTATACTTGCTGGCGATGATATTGAACTTTTATCTTATTTTATTTTATAAATGAATACCGAATGTGATCTGATGTAATTGAATTGAGTTTCCATTGTAAACTTTCCATAGTGTCGAGAAAAGATGGTACTTGATTTACAGTTGTTGTATACACATTTGATAGTAAATTCAATGAATATTGAATTTCATCATTCAGAGCTTCCACAAGCACAATTGCATTAAAATAAGCACGAATTTGATCTTGATGCTAAACACAACGAACGATAGAAGACGTAGTTTTGGTGTCAGATAAAATACCGTCGCAGAAACCAAAAGAGATACAACTACACGTTGATGAGGGGCGTCGATGGTCACGATGTAGTGCTCGTCACTAGTAGGATCAGATTAAAATATTCATTTGTCTCACCGATATAATTGCAAAAGGTTAACTAAGTCCAAAGTGCAATGTGGCAATGGACCGCCCATGTAAATACTCCATTTGTTCCGATCATACATCCAAATTCGTTCACGTCGATTGATTTCACGTACAGAAAGCAACTAAAATCCACATATTATATAAAAAGTAAAAGATAATTGTACATGAATATTATTTGCTCGAAAGTGTTGAATAGCTAATTTAGCTCGTGGTTGATTTAATGTTGGAATTTCCAATGACGTGACAGCCTATATATAATGTGACATGCTTGTATGTATCAAGTGGGATCAGTGTACCTTGTAGTTTGCAATTACATGGATTCCTGTAAGAACAAAAAAAGCGAGCCATACGCTTGTACGTGACTGATTCACAGCGTTGGCAAAATACATACCAAAGAGTAAACCCAAGAGCGTCACGAAAGTCTCTTGAGAACCTTCTTTTGCAGCAATATCTACCCAAATATCTCAAATTTTAACGCGTCAGAATGCTCTACCAGCCATATTGTCTTGTTTAGCAAAGTGAGCTGTTAATGATGAACGTGTTGCTCCAGCTGCTACACCACACATTGCTTTACAAACGGACGAAATACAAAGAACTTGAGTAACATAATTGGGAAAAAATGGTGCAAGCATATCTAATATAAAATCAATAAAATATACAATTGATTTCTACCAAGGGTTAGCCCAAAATCATTGATCACATCCGCATATAAACGCCAGAATTTTACATTCGCATCGAACTTTGGACCAACACCATAAGCAAAGAAGAGGCCACCAAGCATACCAGAACCATCTCGTAGTACCCATTGTAAAGCTGCTGCGAGTGGTGTAATCGTCTCTACACATGCGTTAGAAAATTTCTCCTAACGCACTCATACCATTTCCCACCCCAACACTTTCTAGCACCGATTGCGTTGCCAGGACACCACGAAGATAGCTACACATTGCCTACAATAATCCTATCAACGCACTGTCATTTTCTACACGATACTTGACACGTATCCCATAGCTGAAATGGTAAATAATCCTATCCATTATTGTGATCACACCATGCATTGAAGCTCATACCTCCGTGACGCTAGCAGGATAGCCAGCAGGGAGGAACATATCAAAGAGCTCATTGCGTAGAGAACTAGCACCAAGATTAAATAGCATGCACAATGAAAAGCGTATCCTACTGGAATATCCAAAGTGGACTTAATGACTTGGTGTGTGTAGCTACAGGTACGAGTTTACGATCAGACTTTCGCCACGTGAGTGCTTTGGGGGGCACATGAGACCGAGAGGATCGTGTATCGTGTTGTAGCACCGTCAGATTGTCGTTCACATCGGTAGCTCCTCGGGCCTTGGGTTTACGTTCCATTTCAATCGATCGTGGGATTGTGGGGTGGACAAGACAGTGGGATGTTCCTTACTTGCATGTGCCTTCCCGAGAGCCATGGGCATGGCCACGCAGAGGCCGTGGTTCGTGGCAAAATTTGCTCAATTCTTACGTCACAGTTCCAGCTGGACTAGAGGAAACAAACGTGAAGCATTGCATCGTCTGCAATGGGTTTGGCCCAAATGCACTCGTGACACGGTGTTTTAGCTCACAAATCACTTTTGTCACGAATGCAATGTTCATTAGTGCCCCAATTTCAATTCGTACGCGATCGCGTAAGAAGACAAGTTGTCTTTGTAATAGCGACACGTTTTATTCACAGTCCGATGTGAAATTTCTTCAATTGCTTGAGTGGCCCGACGTGGCTTTGCAATTGAATGAATACAAAGTGTGATGAACAAAGATCGCTACAAGAGGTTTGTGTCTAATACTATATTATCAGGTCGTTACTTTTTAAACAAAAACCAAACGATATAATCTTATTCTAATGACACCCTATTTATAGAATAATACTGTAAACATTTATTTATAGATTATAGTTTACATAACACCACGCCTTCTTGAGGAAAGTTAAGCACCTTCATTACCCAAGAAATAAAGGCTATCTTCATGTAGACTGATGATATAAATGGATAATTAAAGAACTTGGCTTCTTGTATTAAGGTGCATTAAGTGTAGAAACCAAGTCATTATCCTCGTTGAACAAGTTGTGTAATCTTGATTGTGTCGGGGCAATTGCCTTCTTCAGCGATTACTGCAGGAGGGCATTTGATGGGTTGAGCAGGAGCATAGGATTGATCATTTTCTTCGACTTGGTATGGGTATGGAAGATTCTTGGACCAGCAACTAAACACTTCATATAATCCTTCACCACGGCAACGCAAGACCACCTAACTTTACATGAATGGGTTGGTTTAATAGTTGTACTTACGTTTAGACCCTTGGTTTTAAAAGCAGCTACCAAGTCTGCTTTGGCGACAGTACCGTTGATGTTATCAGAGATAATTTTCGGGGTTCCAATGTACTTGGCCATTTCAACAGCAGAGCGAAGATAGTCTGTCTCAAGCATGCCACTGCATGGAAAGTTGTACATTGGAATCACATTAGCTGGGTTGGGGGCATCAGGGTTCCACATATTTTTGGGGTCTTTGTTAAAATCAAATGGGAAATACTTGATCAAATCGTCCCGACCAACAGCGTTGATGGCAGCACCAGAAAAGCGAGCTGCTTTACGGGTACATTCAGGGTGAGCTAACACAGGAGCTTTTTCATCTTCGAGTTTAGAAAGTTGGGGCAAGTTGTCTTTATAAATCGGATACAAACGACCAGTGACCAAATTTGTTTTGATATAATCGGGGGGATAATAGCAGATAGCTGCACACATACAGCTACATTGTTCACCATACCATGCACTTGTGTAGATCCATAAATCTTGAGACCCCCAAAACTTGTCATGCGTTGGTTCTGGGGTTGGTGCTGGAGTTGCTTGACCAGCCACAATCAACAACAAAATCGACAAGAGATACATGGAAAATTAAAAAGTGAAAGCAGTCGAGGCTGCACATGCGTATCTGATAACTAAAGGCTGTACCCAGAATGTCTGATTCATTAACGAGAAGCCAAGACAGAGCATACAACTGAGCTTTGAATTTTCACTACTACCACCCTATTATGCTGAATCAGCTTGTGTCGGGTATCAGATCGAGATTCCAACTCTAATTACCAAACTGGCAAGTACTATTGGTTTAAACAAGAATAATTGGTTTTGCAATTAATAGCATTTGATATCAGCTTGCGCACTAGAAATCTGGATTTTTAGAGATTAAACATGCTTTTACAGATTATTGAATTAGTTGAGGGATCACAAGACTTTAACTGTGTAACTTAGTATTTGTAGCTGTGGTAGGAGTAGTTCTACAAATTACACAAACTCAACACGTTAGTTTTTTATTTGAATATAGTATCTGTTGGTAGGTTATTTGATGTACAATACTCTTCGATATCGGTCTCAATCGTGTTAAAGTTTGATTCTGCAGTTCTTAAACAATTAGATTTCATTCTTAATAGCACTCGAGTCGGTGGAAGTGTCGATGCGAATGAGTTCTTTTTGCATTTGGAACACGTAAAGAAGGACTCTTTGGTAAATACAATTGGGGCAATACCATTTCGAATGAATTGTGCATGATGGGCTCACGATATCCCACAACAAGGAAAATCGTATCCATGACATGTCATATCAAACCAGTCATCATTCCATAAATTGACTTGCTGGAACCCGATTTATTCGTTAGTTGAAAGTGTCAAGATTCATATCAATTCCAAAACAACACCAATAGATTTTCATAGTGACGTCCGCCATATTGATACCCGATGCAAAATTGTGATAATTACCCGAAACTCCTTCAAGCATTAGAATAGCTTAGTCATATTCATGACGAATGAAATGAGTTGAGCCGATGAAGTACATCACTAGAAGCACTTTAAGGCCAGTCGTAAATTAGTGGTTGACTTACTTAATTTATTCAACATCAATCCACTCATATCAACCACATCCTTGGTAGTAATTACGATTGCATTTGCTAGTTCAAGAGCTTTGTCAATTTGGCCCTCATCACAATATGCTTCTACTAGATTAATAGTACTTTGGCGCGTGGTCCCACTTTCATCACCTAGTAGACGTTTACATGTATATATACATTCAATTCATTGTCAACTGAACTTGGGTCTCCATTTGCATGGTGATACGTTGATAGACTGACAATTGCTCATAAAGTAGTTGGATGATTTGGGCCCAAAACTGATGTTGCTTCAGCAATGCAGTCATTCATCAAATTAAAAAAGTCGTCATTGCATAGAGTCCCGAATTGATTGTCAATATAGGCAACCTTAGCATGTAGAGTACTTGGTGCCAATGGGCCACATACTTCAGTCAAACGAGTGTACACTACGCGTAATATGTCAACGGATTTATTTGATGCTTGTTTTGAAAAAAAATGGCCAAGTTGGAGCATGCAATTGAGAGTGTCTATATGCATCGGCCCCAGTATTTCTTCCAAATCTGCAACCACATTGACTAATGTTGGTTCCCATTCGGATTGTGGCTCAATTCGATACCCACGACATTGTTTGAAATCCTTGTGCAAATAATGTCTTTGGATCTTTTGGCCCTAGCTCATTCAAATAAATTATGTAAGCCTCTGTAAAATCAATAATGGCATTATCAAAGTGAGAGCAATGCATTTTTCAATTCACCGAGAGATTTTAGATACGCAGCTTTATCGAGACTCGTGGTCGAAGAAACGAGCTCTTCCATGGACTCTTTCATCCATTTTTCAATCTGTCTAAAACCATTCATTCAGCGACTCATAACCCACTTCTGCTTCAATTACTTGATCGATACTCTCTTTGTCCGATAATATGGTGGATTTTGCTTCTTTGCAATTGACATTTGATAACATCATGTAAAACGAACTGATATCTGCTAGCACATCATCAAGAAACTCAGCAACTTCGTTAGATGCCATGGCCTCTTGAAAATTTGCTCCGACTAAAATACTCACATATACTTCAAATATGCACCACGATCTAGTAAGTGTCGCTGGGTTATTCCATGGATGCAAGATCATCACAACATTTCCAACAGCCTCGAGTGATTGTTTAAAGGTAGTTTGCTACCACATACATGACATATTAGCTGCTCGATGTTGATTATTTGCAAATACACAAAACCACAGCACAGGTTCATCTCTACCGAGGAAAAAAGAGTCCAAACTATCCAAAACTTTCAAGAGTATATAGGACCATGCATGGTCCTATACAATAATGTACCAAGTTGCTGGTTTAACATAATCACCATCATTTGTATGTAGTCGAACATGATCAACAAGAAATAATTGAGAATCAATAGTGTATGGCACAGCAAACTTAAAGCACACTTGAGCTGTGGTAAGTCCTTGAAACGCTCCACGTCCACCATGGATGTCGATAAAGCGATGAAAGTAGCCAAGCGTCAATCCATCGGGCACTACCATGTTAATGAAAGAGTAAATATTAATTGTGGATAACAAATCGTTTATGTTAAGTTGTTAAGAGGTCTTGGAACTGGTTTTATATGACTAGAAATGTCAAGTTGAGTTGTTATTTATGTGAGGTTGAATTATATACAGTTCTAGCATGTAAGTACTTGATAAATACCCATAGTGCTTACCAGAAAGGTTTTATAGCCTAAACAACATTTCTATGACTCAATAATCAACTCTTCGTAGAAACTCTATCTTAGTTCAGTTTCATCAAGACTAGAATGCATCACAAAGTCCACTTCGGTTTCATTAAGATTAGATAAAAATGGTATTTTGTCATCAATTCATCAAGTTTCGTTGAATGTCGTTTGTGACAACTCTCGAGGCGGCTCTAAGCTCATCACCAGCCAAATCCCTTCCTGGAGCTCGTGTACCTGTTTGATTAAGCAGCCCAGAGGCTAATCTATTGTAGCGAGCGAGTGTCGCTGCAGTGCTTCGTGTCGATGGTGATCGTGTTCAGTTGCTGTTTATTCGCAGAGCAGTGAATCCTCGCGATCGATGGAGTGGACACATTGCGTTTCCTGGAGGCAAAGCAGAAGAAGGAGAAACTTCTGTGGCTACAGCAATCCGAGAAGCACACGAAGAAATTGGATTGGATTTGTCCTCAGCTCAAATACTTGGCCAGCTCAATGATCGTGTTGCCCATAAATTGATTGTGAGCACCCATGGTAATCGTTTATAGAATGCTTTTTGAACTTATACTTGCTAGTTTTCCTCCTTCCAAGTGCTAAAGTTCCTCCTTTTGTCCTGCAAACTAGTGAGGTTAGTGCAGTATTTTGGGTTGATATTGCTTTCTTGGCAACAAGTCCACCGCAAACGCAGCCAATTCCACTGGAGAAGCTCATTAAACGCCCTTCGTTCTACCAGGTACAAGTTTTTATGTTTACTCGTAATGAATGAGGTCTATAGAGATGGTTGGGAAGCTCGATCGTGAATTTTCCCTGCATTTACCTTCCATCACCAGTGTCCCATGATCAAGAGCAAAATCAAGATAAATATGTGCTATGGGGTCTTACATTTGGGATGACAATGGACCTATTGCGTGCTGGAGGTGTCGTTCGGGTTAAAGGACCGATCGATATGCTGTTGTTGGCGTGGAAACATGCCCAGTACCATGCTTTGCCAGTCCTAGTGAGCTTTCTTGTGGCAATTGCTTTAACTACAAGTATGGCCAAGCTCTAGACAAAATAATAAACATCGTGTTACGAAGCTATGTTTAATTCTTCCAAAGCTTCTGGATGAAAATGACACACGTCTTCAAATATGAGGCGTTGTAAAGCAGGTTTATCAAGGAGTTCACCATTTTGTTCAAAAGAAAAATCAAAATCACTTTGAGCAACTATTTCTGCGGCTTCATCACGATAAGCTGCAAGAAATGGATGAGCTAGAGCATCTGAAATCGATATTCTTGTGCGTGGATCAAATGCCAAAAGTTTCTTCATCAAATCAATTGCATCATCAGGAGCAGTGGGTACAATATCTTTCCAATTCTTGGGTGCTTGAATTGT
>JNBS01000288.1:0-32909 GCA_002081575.1 Thraustotheca clavata | reverse complement strand
TGGTCAAGCTAAATCGACAACTGCTGCTAAAGCCATTCAAGTCATTAATCCTGAAGTTCACGTTGCTTCTCACGTTGCTCGTGTTGGTGAAGAAACAGAATCGCTCTTTGATGATGCATTCTATGATTCACTCTCGGGTGTATGTACTGCATTGGACAATGTTCAAGCTCGACTTTACATGGACTCTCGTTGTCTATTTTACGGCCTTCCAATGCTTGAATCGGGCACTCTTGGAACCAAGGGCAACACACAAATTGTTGTGCCACACGTGACTGAAAACTATGGTGCTTCGCGTGATCCGCCAGAGAAGAGCATTCCTATCTGCACCCTCAAGAACTTTCCAAATGCTATTGAGCATACTTTGCAATGGGCACGGGATTGGTTTGAAGGAACTTTTTTCCAAGCTCCTAGTGATGTAAATGCGTATGTGTCAACCCCAGATTTTCTAGCCAAATTGCAAGCTCAAAGTACTAGTGGTGAAACAATTGATCGCCTTGTTGCTTCGCTCGTGACACAAAAGCCTTCATCATTTGATGATTGTATTTCTTGGGCACGTTTTCAATTTGAAGAACTCTTTTCAAACTCCCTCAAGCAACTTCTTCATAACTTTCCTTTGGATCAAGTTACCACCACTGGTACTCCTTTCTGGTCTGGTCCAAAGCGTGCACCAACTCCTGTTGCCTTCTCAACACGAGACCCAGTTCACATGGACTTTATCTTTTCTACAGCATGTGCTCGTGCTCAAATTTATGGCATTCCAGTCTCTGCATCAATCACTGAAGTTGCTGCTAAAGTAGCAAAGGTGCATGTCTCTGCATTTGTACCTCGGGATGGTGTGAAGATCGCTGCAAGTGATGAAGAAATTAAAGCAGAAGCTACAGCAGGTACCAACTCATCGAGTAATGTGCAACTTCCAGCTCCAAATACAATCCACAACAAGCTCCAACCGATGGAATTTGACAAAGATAATGATGCCCATATGCGTGTGATTGTAGCCACTTCGAATCTACGTGCACGTGCATACAAAATTCAAGAAGCTGATTTACATCAATCGCGATTTATTGCAGGAAAGATTATTCCTGCCATTGCTACCACCACTGCTCTAGTCACTGGGCTTGTGTGCCTAGAACTTGTCAAAGTATTTTTGAAAAAACCTCTTGAAGCCTACAAGAATGGTTTTGTTAATCTTGCTCTTCCTCTCTTTGCATTCTCGGAGCCAGTAGCACCTAAAGTCACAACGACAATACTATTGGAAAAAGAATTCAAATGGACTGCATGGGACCGACTTGATATGACAATGGGAGATATTTCTCTTAAGGAATTGCTTGCCTACTTTGAAGATACCTATGGAGCAGAAGTGTCGATGCTTTCGTATGGAGTGACTATTCTTTATGCCATGTATTCGCAGAAATCTCGATCCAAAGAACGTATGTCGATGAAGATATCGGAGCTTGTAGAACTCATTACCAAGCAAACTCTACCAAGAAACCAAAAATACTTGATCCTCGAAGTATGTGCGTCTGACTTGGAAGGAGAAGACTTGGAACTACCATACATTCGATACCGATTTCGCTAAACGTATTGGTCTTGAATAATTATGTTAAGACTTGTCTAATTGCCACCAGTGTTATCAATGAAGAAAAGAGGCACTTCAGCATCAACACTCGTGTTTTCTTCAGCTGGTGCTGAGGTATCATCAAGGATAGCTGTCTTATCTTGTTGTAAAGATTGACTTTGTACCATCTAGACGATATATAGCTTATTAGATTTGGAGCAAAATGTACCTCAGACAATGCTACAATGTCTTCATCCTTCCAGGATACCGATAAGAATGTACTTGCAACAGGTTTTTCAGCATCCAACACTTTGCGTAAAATCTTTTGTAATGATTCAGGTAAAGAGCCTACAAGGAATTAGATCTTCTTAAAACATTTCTTGTTGTACTGAGAGTGGTTAAACGAAGCCATTCCATGAACTTAAATGGGATTGCCATGCCTGAAAGTTGAGTAGTAATTGCAGAGAGTTCACGTGAATTGCCAAGACGTACAGATTTGAGGTAGACTTTAGCAAAGCGAATACAAGCAATATTTCTCAAGAAAGCATGACGTCCCATTCCTGTATCAAACGTTATGGAGCGTAAAGCTTGAATAACAAGTCGGGAAAATGGACCATCGGTGCTTGTTTCTGATGGACGAGGCAAAGAAGATGCCATAAGCACAACATCAACGAGCCAAGTAGGGTTTTCTTTACGAGAGACTGCAAGCACTTGGCTCACAAATCCATCTGAATTCATGACAAAAGGAACATCATCTTCATCACTGTCCGAGTCATCTGAATTACTTGTTTGTGTGGGATTTCCTGGAACTACTGAAGATGCTGGGTAGAAGAGAATCAATGCTGCAGTACATGCATAAAGCTGTGCTAATGCAGCAGATTCACTTGCCTCTGCTGATGTTTCTGTCGTGGCTGGAGGTAAATAGAACGAAACAATTTTCTTTGTTTGGACATGACCAAGTGGACGATGGAATTGAATGAGTTGTAGCAAGTCCAAGAGCATCTTTTGCAAATGATTGGCATATTCCAAGCCATTCTTCTTGTTCGTGGCACCATCCATCCAAGCATGAAGCAATGGTAACATTTCATTCACATACAAAGCCACTGCATGTCCTGGTTCCTGTAAAGATGGCAGAGCAGATACAATGCCATTCGTCACTAGTTCATGTGTCAAAGCAGCACAAAGCTGCTCAATTCCATTTACAACGGCTTTTGGTGTTGTCATAGACACTGAAGATGGCACATTATACTTCAAAAACACATCAGCTGGGGTATTTGGCATTTGTACGAGTCTTGTTGCATGTGTAGCTTGCAATAATGTATCATATTCTTGTTCTGAGAGGAATCGATCGTCTACATTTGCAGTAGGTTTTGTCTTGACCAATTGAGCCAGTAATTCAGCATAATGAGCCAAATCTCGTTGAAGCAATCCCTTCAAACTCGAGTTAGGCAATGCAGCCACAGCATTCTCAAGCTTCTCTTGTAGTTCTGAAGCTGTAGAAGGCACATTTGGTAGCTCCTGGAGCTTGGTACTAAGTAAACGAACGAACTTGTCGGCTTTGGATTGAGTTGCCATCACGATCTATCTGCTAATGGCCAATCCCTTCCGGACACGGTCCGGATACATAATCCGGATAATTGATGTCCAAAAAAGCACCCAAAAAATTTGGACAATATGCACTACAATTCTCAAAGATTCTAAGTAGACGAGATCGTAAGATAAATCCTATAGCCCGACAAAAGCAACCAAGAGCCGAATTATCTTCAACCTATCGACCAATTTTCTCCGAAGAATAGCAGTCGTTTGCCTTATAGCTATCGAAAACTATCCAAGTCGCCCACGAACGGCTTTGCATGTCTTTTTCGTTGCTATTGCTTGCGTGGGCGACGTGGATAGTTTTCGATAGCTATAAGGCTTATGAAAACGACTGCTAGCTAATTGTGGTAAGGCTTGACTGTTGTTGTGCCTTCAACCACATCATTGCTGTGTTCTTTAGCTGCACTTTGGGTGGGTTCTTGAATACCTTCCATAAGAATAGGTACATAATCTTGTGGGAGACACTCAAGAAACCATCCAAAGTTATATACCTACTCTTGCAACAGACATTCAAGACCCCAATTATGTACCTACTATATACGTAGGAATTTGAACATGTTATTTTTGTTTGGCAGTCTTTGCACCACAAGAAGAGACGACTTTTTGTTCATGACGTGGTCTCTTGGTTGCACGACATGATAAGACTCCTCTTGGTTGACTTTCATGTTGCAGTAGTGGTAAATTGCTGCTTTAGGAGCTTTCGGTAGAAGTGATTTGATTGGTGTTTCGAATTTGAATACGGAACGTCGATGTTTGATTTGATAACATGAAAAAGTTGTGTTCTTATTTGTTCATATGTGCAGTTGTATAATGTTACGCTCTCTCGCCATTCATTCCTACACTTTAATGCCACATACTCACTCACTCTACTTTGTTTCCTTGCAAATAATCTAAAAAAAATACACAAGATCGTAGATAAGTACCTTTTATAAATTAACACTAGAAGCTAAAAGGCTAAATCTACTTGTAGTTGATCGTACCAGGCGTCAAAATCAGCTACACCAGTCGGCACCGATTGTTTGATCAATTCATCAATATTATCATCGGTGACTTCAATATTGGATGCAAGTGTCGGGCTTTTGTATTGATATTGTTGAACTAATACATGACTTGAAGCCGTGGTATTTTGTGCAGTGAACTGACCGACAGGTTCGACGCGGGGATATTTCGGCTTTGATATGTCCTGTAATACTTCCTTATTGCTATAGATCATTCGAGACATATTGGATGTCGTTGGAGCGCTGTTTTGCCGATTTTGGTAAGGTTTGGTTGTTGGTACTGCACCTTGAACAACACATTTGCAGTATTCATCATTGTTTTCCACTGCATTTTCGATGGATTCATGCAAGACCGCATTAACAATAGGCACGCATATGGCGATAGTTGATGGAATTGGCAGTACTGGGGCTGGTTTGGGAACATCCTTGTCGAGTGCTGGTTCGGGAGCATCCTTGTGGACAATAATCATTGGGATTTGAACGAGCTCACTTAGTTTCGCTCCAACGTCACCAATACAAACAGCAATCACCTGAGCGAGCGAGGTGGCATCAAGACCACTGCCTCCCTTAGCCACGACATAGGAAAAGCCAATAAGTATATTTGCTGCTTCAAGCGCCAACTTCTTAGCTTCATGGACAGGGTCGTGGATCTTCTTGGCTGTCTTCTCTTCATATTTCTTAGGCACCGATTGACGCGTTCCACCGACACATTGAGTAGTATCGCGTTGGATGTTTTCACGTTTCGACGTCTTCTTAACATCCTTGACCACTTCCGTCTTGGAAATCGTTGATTGCATTGGCATCATGGATCGTGGGGAAACATTGGCCTTGTTCGTTGGTGAAAGCACGGTCTTTTTCGTCTTGAGAGGCGAACTTGGTACTGGGGAAGAAGATTGCTTGGCTCGTTGTTCACGTACCCAAGATGGTGGAACGTACGGTTTGTTGATCTTTGGGCGGAAAGTGCATTCGGTGTTTGATTCGTGCTGCTCACGGCGTTTTGAAGCTCTTGATTGACTGTAGGTCGCTGGCATGTTGCTGTCGCTGTTGCTTTCGGAGGAAAATTGGATTTATGAGGAATCCCTTTCGCTTTTAAAGACGGTAGAAGTGAGTTTGGTAGAAGTGACCTCTAATGATTTGATTGGTGTTTCGAATTTTGAACACTATTTCATTGGTGCATCGAATTAACATTAGATTTCATTGATAAGTTGCGTTATTATAGTGTTTGATATGTTCAATTGGTATAAGAAGCACTATAAGAACGCAACTTATCAATGTGATACAGCACGTTTCCTGGGGATGAAAAATCGCCGATGATGAAAGTACTAAATGCATGAAGCTAATGAGGAATAACAAGGTAAGTATGGATGAAATATCGATCTTTGATTTATCTTTCTACAGCAAATGGCTCTTGCGCAATTCTTGGTATTTTTTGTAGCCCATGAACCCAGCAGAGCCAAGCACAATGACAAGAATGAAAAATGGAATTTTCCATGATCCATCCGAAGGTGCATTCTTGACTTTAGCATCAATCTTCGCTTTAACTTGTGAAGCTGTATCAGCAACACGGCGATCTAAAGAGTTGTCGACAACGTTAATAATCTTTTGATAGATTTGCTGAAGACGATCTTCGTTGGCTTGTTCAGCTTCTCGTAGCTTGGAGATCGTATTGCCAGTCTTTTCCTTGAGATCAGTGAGTTTATGTTCCGACTCAATGCGAAAGTTTTCAATTTCCTTGGTAAGAACAGCAATCAAACAGTCCGTTTGACAGGAAGGTTCATTAAACCATTTCTTGTAGTCCTTGGAAAGGTTATGCATCAAAGTATCAGAGTCCACTTGAGTCATAGCTGGATCATCAGGGAATTCAAACGTGGACAATTGCAAAATATCGTGATTATCAGCCACACCGCCAGTTGCAGCACTAATCCCAATTGTTGCATCTTCAAGCCACTTAGTTGAAAATGGAATTTCCCCTTCAAAGCATCGAGTCCACGATCCTTGGTTTGTAGCATCCACATCAACTCGTAGACGATTTTGATCTACTCGAACTTTAATACGGGCAGCACTGTGTACAGGACTAAACGAAGCGCTTTCTTCATAATATCGAATGGCAGCATCACAACCAATTTTAGTTTCATCATTCAATGTGTCCAAGCTCTTCGTTCCATCATTATATTGAATCGAGATATCTTTGTGTCCCCCTTTATGTTCTGGGTTCACAAAAGTATCCATAATGATCCCAATGCCCGTGAAATCGCCCACAAATCCATGGTTTTCGCCGTACACATAGTTGGGGCTCGTCGTAATCCACAATCCAATACCATCACCAAACCATTTTTGTCCTTGGCCAGAGATACGAAAAGTAAGAATTGCCGAAAAACTTTGACGTCCAAGAACTTGATTATTCCACACATATCCCTTCTTACTTTGGCGATCTGGCGTCAAACGAATGAATCCCTTCTTCACTTCTGTAGCACCACCATGAATCCATGTGCCATTTACATATCGATTGCCATTAGCATCAATCTTATCAAAAGGACCAGCGAAGGACATGGCTTCCATCAACGCTGCTTGCACGCCCACCATCGCCATCGCGATGGTCATTAGCAGACATCTCATCACCATGTCAACTTTGAAAACGAACGTTAAATGATCATCCGGATGGTCATCCGCTCTCACTGCCACGTGTCTCGATCGTGTCTCTCCTGTCTTTCATGCTCTCTCTTGGGAGAGATCGTGTACATTGTCATGTCGTATCTATAATCTCTTCTATCGTATGCATCTCTTTCTTATAGCTACGTGTGCATATCGCTCTAGAATGCCCTTGCTTCAGCTTGTATACTTTAATCAAGTCATTACTCTCTCCATACACAAATCAGATCAATTTGTATGCAATTTCATTACACATACTTAAATCAAGCTTAAAAATACACATATACATTAATCAAATCAAATTGGTGAACAATTGTGGCGGGCATAGTAAGCTCAAGTCAAATCTGATTGCAATGAAATTAGTATACTTAAATCAAGTTATTTAATTTTGTGATTAAATGTTTCGATCATTTGCCATTTGGCGCCGAAAAGGGCACGTGGAAGGAAGAAATGCTTGCGCTATTCTCTTTAGCTGTAGCGGCATGGACAGTAGCGGCCGCTCCATTAGAAAGCCATTCATTTCAGCCCCCATTTACGAAGGTAGATTACCAGGGTCAGCGTATTATCAACGAAACATGGGCTCAAGGGGGAACTGTGGAAATTTTAAAGAATTTTGTACGCTTGACGCCAGATCGACAAAATCGCAATGGATATGTGTGGTCTAGAGAAGCACTAAGACGGGATACGTTTTCTGCAGTCATGCAATTTCGTATTTCTGGCCAAGGACAAAAATGGTTTGGCGATGGTATTGGATTATGGGTTACACCAACTCCACATTCAAAGGGACCAAATCACGGAATTGATCCAGCATATTATGGTGTTGGTATTATTATCGACACCTTTGTTAATTCGGAACACAAAGGTGGACACAAGGATGTCACATTACAAATCAACGACGGAACCAAGAACCTAGACACATTGAATGACGAAACCAAAATTGGGTGTGATGGAGCATTCCGATACCATGAAAACAGCGATGGTTTTGACCCTGTTTACAGTGCTTCGCGTCTTCGTGTGGTTATTGAACGCAATAATATTAAGATTGAAATCGATCCAAAATCCCAAGCTGAATGGAGCTCGTGCTATGAAGGTCAGTTGCCATTCCCTGCAGACTGGTTGGAGAACGCTCGTATTGGTATTACAGGCTCGACAGGTGGCCTTGCTGATAATCATGATGTGATCAGTTTCCTTGCCTTTACTGATGTAAACGATATGGATCTACAATTGACGGACTCAGAAGTGTACTGGAATAACTACTCCAAGGAACACCGTGATATCCTCAAGTCGGAACATTGTGATCAAAGCTGCAAGCTTATCATTTTGGAGAAAGCTGTGTCAAATGTCAAGATTGAAAATGAACATACAATTGTATCATTGACAGAGAAAACGCAAAATAGCATTGCTAAAGTCAAGGCTCGAGAAGCATTGAATCAAGGAAAGATCCAAGAATTGACTGATCGAATCGAGCAATATATGAACACAAAACTAGACTCAACTACACGAGACGTAGCAGGTCAAATGGAAAATGAACTCTCGGCCAAGGTTAACGAAAAGGTTGAATCTGCTTCTGGATGGAAATTCCCATTCTTTCTACTTGCTGCTGGACTCATTGGAAGTGGAGCTTTCATCTACAAGAAGTACAATGACCTCCGCAAATCCCATTTGCTTTAGATATTACTGTAAGTACGATTGATTTTCAATGCCTAATGTGTCCTCGTGTTTGGAAACAGTGGAGGATCTTTTTCTCTAAAGTATTAAATGATTAAGACTATGACGTCGTATCTGCAACAAACGACGCCATTCGTTCAACAGCAGCCACATGAAGAGGGTATGGCGATTGTTTGACAGCCAGAACTGGATGCATCGTTAGCCATGTGTGATCATTGAGTTGTGTAGCGAGTTTAGCCACGGGGCCTTCCACTTCTCCGTCTTCTACTTCTTCCTCGAGCTCTTTGTTCTTTAGCACTGCATCCACAGAGAGGATCAAGCCAAAATCAGATTTTCCGCGCCTTTCCAAAGCCAATGCAAGCACAGAAGTTTCTTTACCAACTCGACACTCTCCTAGAATCTGATTAATATCTTTTGTAGCTTTAAACAAGTACCTGGTAGAACATCAAACGGAGAGAGATGTAGTAAAGCTTCCGACTCTGCAATTACAAGTGTGGAAAGACCGTTTTGGGCTTCGTTGTGCCACTGAAGATACTTTGGTACGTTCAAACTCGTAATGAGGCACATTTTGATATGAGATTCATACTTCTTTGCATCTTGAGCCATCATTTTTTTCCAAACACATTGCCACGCTTTCTGTTCTTCAGGCTGCAAGGTGTCCAAGACTTTTGTCACACATACAACACATCTCTTCTTTTTACACTCGGCAGGACGACTTAAGACAGCAAATGCAAACAACTTTTCAAGCAGCATTTCCATGTCGTTTTCTTGGATTACATCAGTATCAACTTTACAAGCAAACACATCTGTAAGACTTCCAGTGGCATCAACTAAAGAAGCAAGTAACCAGCCACAAGTCAATTTATAACCAAGAAAAGCTTGACATGCAACATCGTCAAATTCATCATCAGCCAGGTGGAAAAGCTTTTCATTTACATACCGAGTCAAAGGTTTTTGACCAGCACTTTCGTAGGTTAAAGATACTTTGTCCAAAACTTTATCATAAAGAGCAAATGCACGCTCAGTAATACTCGATGGCGTCGTTGTATCCAAGAGTTCATCCAAATAAAGTATTTCAAAAACAACACTATCTTTCCATTCGACGTCATTTGATCCAAATAAACCCAATGCAACAGCTCCAAGTAATCGTTTTAAATTGTGACTATCGGTACGAGCAAACGGTGCGACAAGATAAATTACATTGGCAATGGCTGAGCGAGCAAACGCTTGTTTTGTTGGTCCTTCCGATAGAAATGGGCGTAATATTGTTGCTGCTTCACGGTATGTTTGCAATGCATCATTCGCAATTTCACTCTTTCGTATTAATAATGTAGCATTTTCCATATCAGTGCGAATCGTATCAGTGGAAATAGACGAATTCCATCGCGTGGCAATATCAAGTGGTTCGTGATCGCCAAGAGAAAGACGTATATAAGCAGCTCGAACTGCAGCCATATAACGATTTACAAGGCCCAAAAGCCAATCTTGCTGTGTTTGAGGGCATAAAACCACGTAGTCGAGATTTTTAGTTGGTCCCATCGGTTGAAAACCTCGCAATGACCATTCAGGCAGTAAGTTTGGAGCTATAGGCACGGCCACTTCTGTTTTAGATACACACAAGTCAGGTATTCTTGCTTTCATCGTAGTTGTTACGAGTCCAATAGTCATATCTGGTGTTTGCCACTCGAGTGTTGTTTTGCTCTTGGTTCCATATTGCATTAAATAAGGTTGGATAAACTTGGAAAGAAGTTCATCCCGTTGTTTGTAGGAACTAGGCACAAGACCATTTGGGGTTTGAGGTTTCCACGCGCCTCGATCGTGTCTCCATCCAACAAGAGATTCTCGAATAGCAATTGTAGTACCAAGATGAATTTCTTCTACTTGAGTGACAACTTGATCAAGACTTGGTTGCTGAGGCAATTCAGGAATCAATGCAGTTTTCAGCTCCGATTTAATCTCAACTCCAGGCAACGGAGCATTATACGGTCGTTTGCCTCGTGGCATATACCGTAGTTGATCTATGTCCTCTTTTGGTTCCACTTGGTATTCTAAAGCTGTAAAAAGTGGAGTTGGTTCCAATGGAGTGACGGATGGAACACGGTTTGCTTCAAGTTCTTTGGTGACACAATCGCTTAAAAGATGTAAAATCGGAATACTTTCAGGTCGACGTGGAAGTGGCAAAGGCACTAACTTATCAACATCATCCGGCATATCAAAGCAGTCATCTTCAGGTGTAGGTACAATGGTTTGTGTCACTCTTTCCATAACTCGCCATTCACTTCCAGCTTTTCTTTTTCTCTTGGCAACTTTTGGTGGTACTTGACGATAGATATGTACATGTCTGCTAATTCGTGGTGGTGTGTTTTCATATCCAAAATCAACACATAGACAATCTTTTTTCTGTGCCAATTCGGGTGAAATTGGTGTCATAGCTTCCTACACAGATTCCATTATCAAATTGCATTGAAATGGCTCATTTACATCATCTGTAGCATGGGATTGCAATGGTGATACGGTCGAAGGTGTTTTTCTCTTAGATTCTTCCTGTGCAAATGGAGATGACACTGGTGGTGGACTCTTAACTGAACTATCAACCGAATCAATCGTTCTCTGTCGTTTGATCGTTGGTTGTTCATTCTTGATAACAATAGACGGAAACAATGGTGGGATTGTTGTCACTCCTATTAAACTCACATCCTGAATCGTCCACACATCAATCATTGAGTCTGCTCCAAATCCTTCACAAGGCATAGCTTCGAGTCTCTTCCAGAGCTCATGTGGGTGCGTAATACCTCGCGTATGTGCTAATACGTCTTTGGTGAACGTTTGGAAATGCAGCCATAATTGATTTGTGTGTACGAATTGGGCTTGAATTTTGAAAGCACTTGATGGTACATTTTTGTCTGTGAATGTTTCCCACATATCTTTACGATTTGAAGAAAGCGTTCGAAAGACAAACTGTGGTTCATTCACCTCGAGAAATTCATTTTCTTTTCGAAATGCTGGAGCAGTACCAACAGAGCAATGAGTGCCCATATATTCCATCGTTGCATGCTTTAATAGCCATGTTTCAACTTGTTTTTCAATTGCCAACAGTAGCATTCTTTTTATCTTTTCATCTTGCTCGGAATTTGCTTCAGTTGGTTGCCATGATCCACTTTGGGCCTCTACAAAAGCTCAAAGACATGATAAATGAACCAAAAGCTACCTAACGTATCAAACTCTGACGGAATGGACTGCGTTGGGCCTTGAACATCCATTGAGAAAGCCCATACATCGTCTTCTTGCATTGAAACAAGCAGTGGGAACTGCGAAGACGTCCATTGCACGAGCCGATCAAAGCGTCTGCGATCGTCGTTTGAACTGAAGACACGATAGTCAACCTGGCTTACGTTGCCCTACATGAACGTGCCCATTAGCCTCCAAAGCCATCGAGATTCACGCACGAGGCTCCATGCATTCGTCCTCATCGTTGTCTCTGCACACTTGTGGTCCATCAGCCACTTTAACCCGAACCGCCAGTTGCATACAAATTTCAAGTTAAACTTTTAAGATGATGGAAATGTGCTCTACCACAGTTTAGAAGAAGGCTAGAGTGTTTTAGCCTCTTGTACTATTACACTTTGAGAAGATCTATCGAATGCACTCTTCAAAGCTCTTTAAATCGATCTGCAAGTTCGTGAAAAATTGAATATTTGAATTGTGTCATTTTGATGACGTGGGAAGAGTATGTATAGATAATCGGTCATAACGAAGTGACCAAATAATTTTTTAATCATTTTGGTGTTTTTATCTGAAGTTTTTTCGTGGAATTTATAGTGATGAATTGGATTAAATATGCTGGTGTTGAGGTTATGGGAAAATGTAGACGATACGTTTGAATTTTTTTTAGCTTGCGAAAAGATTATTGTTTACAATAATTCCTTTTGGAAGAATGAATCCCAATCACTTTTAAGCACGAATCCCTTACCCATAGCCGCTGGTAGACATGCCGTAGAAACACAATGGAGCTTCAAATCCCATTGCGCATTATTTCTATATAAGCTCCCTGATAATCGAGTACTTGTTGCATAGCAGTTAGGTGCGAAGGCGAACTGCTAGAGCATACAGAGGAGTTTTTTACAAATGGACGATATAAGGTGATGTTCTGATGAATGTTAAAGAAACTTGAAATTTTTTCAATCCACTTCCAATTATTCTTTTCTCCGTGACCTGGAGCATGCATACATGAAGTACTCAGAGATAAAGAAATAACGAGAAATAGAGACAATAATCACCTAGTTTCTTAGTGATTTAGCAGACTCAGCAACAAAACCACGCTCCAAGAAGCTAGAATCAGAAGCTATTGGTTGACAATCGATTGACAAACCTCTACTAGCCGTTAAATAAACCTCTTCCTAAAGACTTCTTTGATACAATTTCAGTCCTATTCGTTCATATATTCCATAGAGTAAACCAAGAAAAGTTTCTGTTGCAAAAAAATTCAATTTAAGGAGATAATTGTGATTTTGACCTTCTAACAAACAAAATGAGTAATGATTTCATCAGGAACCATACCACGTGGTGTGTAAACAAAGAGAACTAAGAGACGAATGTCTAATTTCTGACTTTAAAAGGTCAATATGAACGCAATAGAGATGATAACGCAGTGGGTTAGTTGTGGGTTAAGAGGTGTTGAAAGACGTGATGTTATCATTGAAAAATGTTTTCTTTTTCACTTCATAAAGGCAACTTAATCGCATCAAACTTCAATCCGATAACGAAAGTAATCAATATGCCGGAAATTCCAGATCAGAAGAAGATACTGCTGAGTATTTTGTACCCAGTTTATTTAAGCTACCCCTGACGTTGTTAATAAGACTCCAAGCATCATCCAGCACATAAAACTATTCACATTCAAATTACATATTCAACATTCAAATTACAAACAACCTACCAATGATTTCTTTCATTCAACAACAAGACCTCTGCTTTCTTCCAATGACTTTTTTGCACAGTACTAAACGGCAATTTCAAAAACGTATGTTTATCGTAACAACTGGTAATCAAACATATGTCTATTGAAGTGGGTAGATGTTATGGAATGTGGCATTTGTAGCTACATCTATCACGTGAATTTACTAGAATTCACCCATATAAAACGCATTGTTTCAATTTGGTTCTGCTTGGAATTTCCAGTATGAGTAAATGAAAAATAGAAATTAGATTGTCCTAGCCACTTGAAGTGTAACATTCAATCAAAATCATTGTATGAGTCTATTTTGTGCTTCCCATCATTGAGATTGTAATGGAAAAAGGTCAACGGACACGCTGGCTGATCGCTTCAAGACACTCATACCATCTGTCCTACCTTTGGGTAAAAAAGTAGCTAAGTATTGACACCGCGTAAGATATTTTGTAGTTTTTGGCAATTCACTTTTCAATTTTCCATTGCAAGATGCCTTTCCTTACGGTTGAGGACATGAAAATGATTTTATCGCTCTTTTGCTGCTGTTGTGGTGTGGGCAGTCTCGGGTTAGCTGGTAACTATGCTAGTGCCGGGTGGGCTGTAGCTACAATTGCTTTCATGGCAATGGCTCTTATTAATGCCTATGCTACATGGTGTCTGTGTCATGTGCTCATTGTTGCTCCAAAGGATACGCTTACGTTGGGTGATGTTGGTAAATGGTGTTTTGGGCGTGTTGGTGGTGCTATTTGTCTTGTTTTCCAATGTTGCCTTTGTGCAATGTATCCGATTGTGTATTTGGTGCTTGGTGGCACTATGCTCACGATTCTATTCCCTGATACCTTTTCGCAGACCACTTGGTTGCTTATGATGGCTATTACATTGCTTCCAGTGTGCCTTGTACCAACAATGAAAGAAGGTGCTGGTATGGCTTTTGCTGGTGGTCTAGCAACTATTCTTGCCGACGGTATCGCCATCTATATTCTTATTACCAACATGAAAGATGAAAACCCCACTGGAGTTTCCCCACCATGGCCGGAACTTTCAGTTCTCACTGTCACCAATGTGTTTGGTAATTTAGCTTTTGCCTATGGTGCTTGTATGATTATTCCATCGCTCCAACACGAACACACTCAACCTGAACGCATGCCAAAGGTGTCTCTTGTTGCTCAAACATTTATTACGATTTTCTTTTTCCTTGTTGCTACACTTGGTGTATTTTCTTCTGGTTGCCAAACTCCAACAAACCTACTATTTGCTATTTCCGGTTCAAAGCTTGGATTTAAGGCTGAACGTGGTTATGTTGTTTTGGCTTTCCTCTTCATGCAATTGCACATTACCATTGCTTTTGCCGTCATTTTCTTCCCTGTCTTTCAAATTCTTGAACGTTTGGTTTTGGGTATGCACAAAGCTCCAGTACCTGAAGAAGGTAAAGAAGTTTGCGATGTTGAGACTCCTGGGCTGGAAAACAATAGCACCACTGCATACGACAATGTCAATAAAGATAACAAGAAGAATAGCTATGACGAACAACTTGATGCTTACAAAGCTCCAGGTGCTTACATGAAAGCTTCCTTGGTCCGTATTGCTCTAATTGGTGTTTGTGTTGTGATTGCAGTGATCTGGAAAGACAAACTGAATGCTCTTGTTGATTTTATCGGTGCATCGGCTTCAGCTACAGTGAACATGATTTTCCCAATTCTCTTTTACTTGAAAACATTTTGGACGACTGTATCGAAGTTTGAAAAAGCTGGTGGTATTTTGTGCATGCTTATTGCAGCTTTCCTCGGTATTTATGTATCAATCCAAACAGGCAAAGATTTATTCACACCAACAGAATCCAACCCAGAAATTGTGTTCCCATTTTGCTCGGAAGAGTATCAACGAGTCGTTTTTACCAATTTGACTCACTATACACCCCACCGATCGTTGTTCACTTAAACCACTATCATTGTAGCCTTCCAAGTTGTACTTTTGTAATGTTGTAAAACTTTGTATTGTTTAATCTGTACGACTCCAAACATCTCTTAGCATAGAAATTATTTGTTAATGGGTAAGTTTGTTTGTAGGGTTTACAATATGAACAAGCAAACAAACATCTATGAATTTTCTTTACATTCGAACTGCTTGGCGTAGTTGAACGAACAGCTATGATGGATACCTTTTATATAGACACTATGTGAAGAACTCTTGAACAAAACAGTTTACGCCGATGCAATATTAATCAACAAAATATTTAAAAGAATGTTGAGTTCTTATCAAAAATATGCAAGATAATTACAATCAAAACTCGAACAAGAGAATATACGGGAGAACAATGACATATCCTTACCGCGGAATATCTACCTATTTGATTGCGTGTTTCACGTGCCATTCATTTTTTTTGATCTTTGTGTTGGTAGAGTACTCGCTTACAAGATCCCAAAGTCGTGCATCGATTTTTACAAATGTTCCGAGGTATATTTTGTGGTAAACCTGGCACTTGAGAAGGAATAGTAAGATAAGCCTAACAGGAAAATTCTTTTGGTAGGAACTAAATCACAAATGCTGAAAAAACAAATCAGATTGTTTCCTCTCTCAGATTGCTTCGTTAGCCTAAATCTGTGAATAATGTTAATCCTTCACAGTTAACCCTCCACATAAAAAATATCAAAATTCAGTCATATATCCGAGAATTCACTCGGGAACTAAAAGCAATCATATATCAAATGTATGCATAATTGATACTAGTACTTAAGTTTCTTCTAAATGCATACATTAGTCCTCCCATGCTATAGACCCTTCAGCAACACTATGACAAATGACGTGAAGCTGCGTCAACTGTTAGGGATGATACAATCTGTTAAATGCTTCAATCTACCAGAATCTCATTAAACTTGAAAGACTATTTGTAAACTATTAATGTACAAACACTGCACATCAAGCAGACACCCACGAACCAATTACCGCTATAAAGTGTCCCAATAATTTTACTTCCGTTGTGCTTTGTTGACAAAATCGTCGTCGTTTGCTCAAGATTTCATTTTTTTACAACTGGATCCAGTCATAAAATCTATTGAGCAATGCATACCAAGTTCATTACGTACTGGATATTCCACTTACGAAAGTGAGAATTCCTTATAGAATTTGGACAATCAATTAATTTGCTAGACAAGAGTAGTAAATTTTGAAGCTCTAAAACTCTTCTCAGAAGTAAGCTACGTCTAGCCATGTTATAAGTTGAATGCTATTTCGGATTTGTGCTGCAAAAACACTCCCAACACTTAGCTTTGTCCATTATATAAACTGCCACGGCTACACTGTAGACAATCCTAACCTAGCTCCACGAAATGATAATCAATAATACTTGGAGGGTCATTGAAAAATACTTCGAAGCCTCTAAGTATGATACTAAAGCCTCCACTGAATTAGAAATTAAGAATGGATGAGTGTAGATGTGGCGTCGTCTTATGTGCTCTCTGTCTTTCTCTGTCACTTGTGTCGTTCGTTAACTTCATATCGCAAAGACTTGTATGAAGGGTAATGCGCATACAAATTCAGCCACATTTTCAAATGTTAATCACAATGGATAATCGACAGCTAAATGATCCTAATAGCGCTGGGTAGATCAAGTACCCAAAGTCAAGTATCGCTAGACATGAAATTGGTCTTGGTCCTTCGTAGATAACATTGCTCCTATATAACTTGATGTTTGTGCATACACCAACTACAGTACTTTACTTGAGAATGAGTTAAGTTTTTGCACTTGTAATAAGTGCAAGGGTAATGGCAATCGTAATTGAGCTTCAATGAGCAAGCATCCATCGCATTCCAGATGAGTAAATAACTATTGACTCTTTCACACCTATTCAACGACAATATCATTCACCTATTTTGTACGAACGTGTCTTTCCTGCGTCCATCTTTCCTTGAATCGTCTATTTATGTAATCTTTGATAATAATCTTTATCCATTATGATCCAATTTAACCACGTTTATCTACAGGTATTTTTTCCATGCTTCAAATCCTTTAATCGAGTATTCCTATACAAATCCAATCGAATATTCCAATACAAATCGATCTCTTCAAGATTTCCATGTATCATGCATTATTCCCATTTTTTATCTGCAAAGCTTCCGTGGGTACGAAATACTAACCGCCCCCACAACGTACAGGAATACTAAGAGCAAGCTACTAGCCATAATCAGCGATACTTTTGGGATACGAATTACAAACATTGGATAACTTAGTACACTAAAGATGAACATCACGCTACTCATGCATCTAGATGGTCTCTATGTGTCATTGCCTTGTAAAGCCCTCTACCAACCTCTTCTCTTACTTACTTGCTATAATTCTCTCTATCTTCGTCAATTTCGTGCAAAAATGAACTCTGTTGTAGCAATATTGCGTTTCCATGGCCCAAGGTGGGACTAAATCTTATAAAAAACCAGATATCTTGGGATGATCGCTATGCCGGCTATTCTCCGATCAGACTGTACCAATTTTGTTCCGTTTGGACTAACTTTACCAATGCATGATAAGCAACATTGCTTTGAGATCGATATGGTTGCTATAGCTTTATTAGAAACACCTAGAGAGTCTATGAAAACTGTGAAGACTGAAAAAGCTACTACTTAGTAGCTCTTGTAATGCGATATAAAACAATTGTACTCTGCTCATTTCGCATCACGACCACGTGGTTTTTGTGGTTCCTAAAGGATGTGATCTTAGCGTCGTTGGTCAACTCTTGTCTAATATTGAAGCACATGAATTATCAAATGGGTTGTGTCACGTCGTAAAAGGCAAATGAATACAGACTCATCGCGTACGCTCGCACATTCACCTGTTCAATACTTAATCAGTGCTATTAACACCCCGTACGCTCGCAGGTCCTCCAGTGAATGGAATAACAACGTCATGCCTTAAACCTTTGGTAAATGCAGCTACTCTACATCAAATCCAATGCACAATAGATCAACCACATGCCTGCTCCGGACACGCTTTCCTTAGGGAATGCGGCAACGTCAAACGGGTGAGGATAGCTAAAGATTAAGGCAACGTGCCACAAACCTTACCACAGTATAAGAGGTAGTATAGTTATATATAATGCTACAACTTTTGTTTGACTATTTCAGCAAAAAGGGAGAGCTGCTACTTTTTTAAATTTATTATTGTAAGGTCTCTCTACCATCCAACCCCGAAAAGCTCACTTAGCCACCACACAAGACGCACAAACCACATGTCTTTAGATGGTGAAAGAAGCTGCTGAGAATGGACGGCTCGTGGGATTCCTACCCACCAGCTGGGTATAGCTTCAACCTAACAGCTTAACGATGTCAATTCAATTGCACTTTTCATTTTACCCTTGACGTCCAACATGGCGTTCCTTACGGTTGAAGATATGAAGATGGTGGTTTCTCTCTTTTGCTGCTGCTGCGGTGTCGGAAGTCTTGGTTTGGCTGGTAACTATGCCAGTGCAGGGTATGCAGTTGCTACAATTGCCTTTATTTTCATGGCTATTGTCAACACGTATGCCACTTGGTGTTTGTGTAAAGTTCTTGTAGTTGCACCAAAAAATACTTTGACTCTTGGTGATCTTGGTAACTGGTGCTTTGGACGTATTGGCGGTGCTTTATGTTTGCTCTTTCAATGTTTGTTGTGTGCCATGTACCCTATCGTATATTTGGTACTTGGTGGCCGTCTTTTGACTACACTTTTCCCAGCTTCGTTCGGTTCTATCACTTGGATCATTTTGATGGCAGTCACCTTGCTTCCAGTATGCCTCGTGCCAACCATGAAGGAAGGAGCTGGTATGGCTTTGGCTGGTGGTCTTGCTACCATTCTTGCCGATGGTATTGCTATCTATTTGCTCATCACCAACATGAAAGACGAAAACCCAAATGGTATTTCGCCACCTTGGCCAGATCTCTCTATCACGACTGTAACCAATGTGTTTGGTAACTTGGCTTTTGCTTACGGTGCATGTATGATTATCCCATCGCTCCAACACGAACACACTCAACCTGAACGCATGCCCCGTGTGTCTCTTGTTGCCCAAGGTTTGATCACATTGTTCTTCTTCCTCGTCGCCCTTCTTGGTGTATTTTCGTCTGGTTGCCAAACCCCAAACAACCTTTTGTTCGCTATCTCTGGCTCCAACCTTGGCTTTACTGCTGAACGTGGTTACGTTGTCTTGGCTTTCCTTTTCATGCAATTGCACATTACCATTGCTTTCGCTGTCATTTTCTTCCCAGTCTTCCAAATTCTTGAACGTTTGATTTTGGGTATGCACAAAGCACCGGAAACAAGAGCTATTGCTGCCGATGTCGAAACCCCAGCTATGGACCATGTTAGCACCACTGCTTATGACAATGTCAACAAGGGTGATGGCGAACAAGCTATTCTTGACGAATACAAGGCTCCAGGTGCCTACATGAAGGCTTCTTTGGTGCGTACTGGTTTGATTGCTGTTTGCGTCGTGATTGCCGTCATCTGGAAAGATCACTTGAACGCCCTTGTCGATTTCGTCGGTGCCTCTGCTTCAGCCATTGTCAACATGATCCTTCCTATGGTATTCTACCTCAAGGTCTTCTGGTCCTCAGTGTCAATCCCAGAAAAGGTTTGCTCCATCTTCTTCATTCTTGTGGCTTGTTTCTTGGGTATCTACGTGTCGATCCAAACTGGCAAAGACTTGTTTACCCCAACGGAATCGGACCCAGCGATTATTTTCCCATTCTGCACTGATAAATTCCAACGTGTAGTATTCACCAACTCGTCGTACTACCATTAAATCGTTGTACGGCCTTAAATACCATAGCCCTCTTGTAATGTGATGTTGTAATAAAAAGTTTTTTAGTCGTAAGGATGTGCTACTATAATAATCTGAGAACAGACAGTAGACTTGATATGTCACATAAATGATAACCATTACACATATTGGTCCCATCTACTTTGATACAGTACATAAACTTTACAACTGCTCCATTACAACATAGCAGAGTTATCCTCAAACTGATCAGAATGCTAACTTCACAACAAAAAATGGGAGCGTACTAACATTTATCTTGTAAGCATTTTGCACGGACATGTACACAGGTTAACAATTTGCGTGAACAAAGCTATAGTTTATCTATATTGAATGAACGTATTTTTACCTTAACCATTTTGAATGAACAACTCCATAGGTTTAACACAGAAAGACTTTAGAATTGAAAAAATGCCTGATAATAGCTCAGGTGATTGAAATGGGATTGATAGGAATTATAAAAAAGAAGTCAATGGGTATGCTCGTGACGACTTGCACGGGTACAAGCACCACTTAAGGTGTTGAGGCCGTGGCGGTCGTAGACGCATCAACTTCGAAAACTTCCCAAATATTTCCATTTACAAAGTTGTTGTCGACGATTGATACTAAGAAGAAAGTATCATGAATTTCTTTGATGAGGGAAAATGATTGAGAAGCTTGGTCGTACAAGGAGGCCCACATCGACATCCAAAGTGAAAAAGCTTCATCTTTCCAAGCCATGAAGCTGTCAGTGTCGACAATGGTAGGTTGGAGGATTTCCTTGTTGGGGAAAGAGCCCCATGTTACAGCAGTAGTGCCTTTTCCACAATTGGAGTAGGAATTGCCATGTACATCGACAGCATGATATTGAATCCATTTCATCTTTTGGGCTTTTTCAATAATGTGTTTTAAGTTTTCAGGTGAAACAAAACATTCAACGTAAGCTTTTTGGTAGACGCGTCCACCAGGTCCACCCCAGCCAAACATAGGATCATCAGAAGAAGCAGCATTGACACGAGGTTGCGAATTAATAGTGAGAAAGCCGGCACGATTTAAAGATGCGAGCATTTCTTGGATGGACTTGGTCTCGAGGTGTAAAGGAGTATCACACCATGGAAGACTCTTTAGTGCACCCACGCAATATCGTGTGAACGTCTCATAGATATCTTCAAGGGATGTAGGGGATTCACCCCACATTGCCTTGCGATCAGCAACAGATTGAGTTGCAAGCATATAATGTGATCCACTGAGATCTCCAAAGGCAGGACTTTCACTTGCACCCCAGCGTCCATTAGGGAATTCATCCCATGATGCAGTACGGTGGAGATAACTTTTAGGGCGATTAGCCCAGAAAATAGGTCGAACCGATTCAGCTTGACGCTTTTTAAGCATCGTAGATGGACGCCAAGGAAGTTCACGTCGAGCAGGAGAAATTAAATCAAGTCCTTCAAGGATTAATCGAGTAGATCGTTCAAGATTGAGAGTATACATGTGAAGGCCAGGGACACCAGCATCAAGAAGTTCTTTGCACATTTTAATACCAAGTTGTACACCATAATCTTTGACAGCTTCATCATTATCTTTAATAGGTGCCAAAGCTTCATGAATTTCACTTGGTATAGACTTACAACACATTGAACTCATGCGAGTAAATCCCATATAACTTTGAATAGGCATGATCCCAGGTAAAATAGGACATGTAATACCAATAGCCCGACATCTTTTTACGAATTCAATAAAAATACTTGTGTCATAAAACAATTGGGATACAATTAAATCAGCTCCAGCAACCACTTTTTCTTTTAAATGAATTAAATCTTGTTCCAAGTTTTTCGAATCAGGATGGCCTTCAGGGTATCCAGCGACAGCAATGCAAAAGTAATCACCAAACTCTTTACGAATAAACTTGACAAGATCCACAGCATACGAGAATCCGCCTTCACATTCTTTGAATTCTGCCATGCCTCTTGGTGGATCGCCTCTTAATGCCAAAATATTTTGAATTCCAGCGTCTTTGGCGGCATCCAAAGCATTCTTAATGCTACCTCGAGACATATTTGTGCATGTAAGATGCATAACCATTTCCAATCCACTAAATTTCTGCACATTCGCCGAGATTTCAAGTGTCAACTTGTCAGTGGATCCCCCAGCTCCCCATGTCATATCACAGAAAAGCGGATCCATTTGGGCCATAGCATCAATGCGAGAGTAGAGGTTCGTCACGCCTGCAGTGGTTTTAGGAGGGAAATACTCAAAGGAATAGAACGTCTCGTTCTTATCGATCTTGGCGTTGATCTTATCGATGACCTTCATGGCAAAATGTAAACTGCTTGCGCAAATCTTATTGGGGTTTATTTAGAAATTTGTATACCGCAAGTATTTTCCGTTTCGAGTATACAAATTTCAAGACAATACCAAGTCACTCGACCGCCATACAATCCTAAAGTGAGGGCGCACAGTCACGTGACATACAAAAAACAACATAAATATAATAGTATACAAAAACCAAGAGTACTTTTGCCAATCAAACCAATGACTGTATGCACGTATTGGATATACGTACGTACATTGCAATAGCAAATTCAAGTGAAACGACGTACGTTTGTATGTACGAGAAAGACTGCGCAACCAAAGGGTCAATTTGAAGTGCCGTGGTATGTTGAAGAGTAGCTGATATGCTCCAGTGAATATCTGCCAAGTCAATTGATGTAGTGGGATCAATTCTTCATGAATAATTCAATGTAGAAAGGGGATTAATATGTATATGTAACGAGAGATTCGTTTCGGTAGTGATTCTATTGCAGGATGGCGCTGTCTGCCAAGGGAATTGTCTTGGTGCCAAGAAAATCTATCAATGAAAATGAAGACAAAGATGGATTGATATGGCAACCTTCTGCATCGAGAATGAGTATGTTTCGACGTACAAGTCAATATCGAGATCGTCAAAGTGTTTTACGTGCTTCTCGATTGCAAATTCCACGAGATTCGATCAAAAAAACATCACAAGAGCTCAAAGAACCATGTACATTGTGTCATAGATCTATTGTGTTCTTAATGGGATCGTAGGTACAATTACAGTGTCTATTGTACCAAAACTGAATGATCATGTGAAAAACTTTCGTAAAGTGCTTAAAGAACTTGTTTCTCAAGGGTTCGACACCTAATGAATCAATAGATTTAAATATGAATAGGATGATAATTACAGGTGACAAATTATCGTATGACCATCAAGGAAATCTTGCTTTTTATTCAAAGGTAGTAATATTTACTTGGCAATAGTTAAAAGGTATGATAGAAAAATTTACGTAAAAGAAGACAACTTGAAAAACATTCAACGTTGTGTCGACTTACACGTCGTTTCTGGGCATCGGTGGTTCCTCATTCAATGCCAATGATGGAATATGAAAATTATGAAAATCTTTACCTTCGGATTCATAAGATTTTAATGCATCGATTTGATATTCGACATGCCATCATTAGCATTCAGGAAGATTGGCACCGGGATACAAATGGACAAGAAGGTGGATTGAGTTATGAAAAATTCCACTTGAGTTTGTTTGAGCTCATTGGTATTGTTGATAAAAAGATTGGTGGGTTGATAAAGTTGTAGATATTTGGTGTGACTCTGTAGAAGCTTCAGATGTATTTCATCTTATTGAATCGCATTGTGTTAACCTAATGATTTGTAGTATATTGAGCTTTTGTGTTTGATATTGGACGGCATTGTTCATGTTAAAGAAGACAGTGCAGAGTTAAAACCACTTCAAGGTATTAAAATGCAAAAGTTGGGATGCTAATAATTGATAAGATGTCGAGTATAAAGATGTGAGGAAGAGGACAACGTCCAGTGAAGTACAATTGTTTCTTGATAATCCAAAAGCAGTGGCTCAACATACTTCAGCATCAACATCACGAACTAAAACCAGTCCAGTCAAACCAAATCATACAACATCAAGTACAAAAATTCCACGGCAATCCAATAGAGTAGAACCTCCAAAAGCAACAAGTCCCAGAGCTCCAAGTAATTTGAATTGAAATACATTCTATTGAGCTGCAATATGTAGATCGTCCAACTTCAGCACCAATATCTCGTCAAATGTCAAAATCAATACCAAAAGAAAATCCCAAAAACACTACAAGTACACCTAAATTGCCACCAAAGCAACCTGTACCAGTAACACCTACACCAATCATTCGACCAACTTCTCCACCAAAATCTCCAATAAAATCAACATCATCGACCACGAGCTCCCCAAACAAATTGCAAAGGCAACAGAAACCCCAAACTACCGAGTCAAATAATCCACCAAGTGGAGAAAATACTCCAGAAGCTGAAGTGACCTCACCACCACTAAAACCTACAAGTCCCAAGTTAATTCGACCACGATCATCCCCACTTAAGCGATCTCCACCATCTCCCACATCAACGCAACCAGTTCATTGCGAAGACACAAATTTCCACGCCATTCGAACAACGAATTACGATTTTGATCCAAACAAAGTGGGTCTTAGTGTGGGTCATTTCCCAAAAATCATTCGTCCAGGTTTTCAACTGGTGCTTCAGCCACCACTGAGCCAAGAAGACAGCGATTTTTTTCTCGACATTGAGGGACACAATGTTCCCTTAAATCCAGTCAAGGCTCGACTACGTAAAACACCACCACCATCACCCCCAAAAGCTTTGACTGAGCCAAACAGTATCAACTTAACATTTGATACCCCAAGAGTTGAGCCGACACAGCCATCAATAGTCCCACTGAAAGGTGCGATATTATATTCAGCACCATCAATTCCAATGGAAGAAGAATGGGTCAAACGAAGCCACGCAAGAGCTGTACATGATTTACGATCTAGCCAAGGATCTTCAGAGAAACCTTATAATTGGAATTACTTTTACAGTCACCCAATTGCTAAAGAATAAATTATCTATTTGGTTCGATTCAATATGACTGATATTGTGAGACAATATCTACAGTCGCTATTATGGTGTTATTTAAAATTATCCTTGCCGTTTAAAACTAGACTTATAAAGACAATATGTATAGTCTTCATAAGACTTGTTTCGAACGGCAGAGATAATTTTAATTTGTCAGTATCAGCAACTCACAAGTTGCAAACAATTAGACAAAAATGACAACACGAACAAATTTAAAGCGACTGAAATCTTTGGAAGACGTTCGTGCAGCCCAAGATGAAAACCCTTCGATCACTCAACAAATAGTTTTAGCCACAGGAATAACACCAGCTAAATTGGTACGTCAAGCATCGCTCAACATTCGACATGCTGTAGCTAATGTTGACCGATTGAGTTCACTTGAAGAAATTCCAAGCAATGAATTTTCCCGAGAATGCAATTCAATGTCAAAATTCACAAGGCATGAACTAACCCAACCAACAACAGTAGAAGCAACTTCAGTGGTGCCCAAATTATTTGACAGAGTTAAGAGTCTTCGACGAGTTATTGAGCAACTTGTTGCCGACGGGTATGTGCAATTATTTAGGAGAAGAGTGTTTAATCATGATAGAAATCTTGTTACTGACGATCCAAACACATATATGCGTCAAGGAAGTTTGGCATTCTACACGGATGTAAATCATGGATATACCTGTAGCATTAATTGCTTTCTCATATAGAAAAATCTTTTTCGTCGAATCGAACTTCAGCATGACGCTACTTTATGCCAATTGACCAAATTACTTTGGAATGCTGTTGTACCATCACATCAAACAATGGATAAGAAAAGCCACAAGAGTCTCTTTCTTCGTATTCATAAAGCATTGATTGAGCTCTTTGACATAAAGGCTTCTACAATTAAAATTGAAGTGCGTAGGAAAGGTTTTTACTCGGTGATCATTTCTTTTAGGAGGACTGGTTTCGAGATACCAATGATGAGACTGATTACCTCACGTACGAAATGTTTCATTTGTCTGTATTCGAGCTTATAGGTATGTTGATGAAGCTATTCTTTTCAAAGTCTTGCTTGAACAGATCTATGGTGTGATTCAATTGAAGCTTGTGACGTACGATAGTTCGATTTCCTTGACCTAATGGCTTTAGTACATAGAATTACTGTGTTCTATCATGAACGAGATTTCGCGGTATAACAATGGATCTGTCACTCTTAAACCATTAAAAGGTATTTCGCTTATATACAAAGTGACATAATTGAATAGATATCGTCTACAAGAACTTAATACTGAATGAAAAAGACGTCAATACATCACAGTACCTAGATTTCCTTGCAAGGATTGGAAATACAAACTCTTCTTGCTTGTCAGAATTACCTAAAAGCACATTTAACCCTTGTCGATCAGACGCAGCTACAAAATTGACAACAATTGACACAAATATTGACATGAAGCTTGTCAACGAGAGACTAAGAGAACCACTTCGAAACGTGTTTCCATCTATCAATCCTGTTATGCTACAACCACGCCCGATTAATAAAGTTTCACCTCAAAAGATTCCTATTCCCATTTGCAAGCAAAATCTCGGTGAGTTTTTGTTTGTTTGATAATATCAACGTTTGCTTAGGTATTGCAAATGACAAAGCTCGAACAAGACCAAGTATATCAATCAACGTGCTTGATCAATCTTTAGACTCAACACGTAGGATGTCTGTAAAGTCAGCTAGAGCAATGCAAGATGATAGTTCAGTTATGGAGAAAATTGGTGGAACTGGGAGCTGGTTGCCCAGTTCCATAAATTTCCCCCAGAATCCTGTCCAAGAACGTCACCATCGCCCCAAGCAAGATCCACTCCTAGAAGACTCACGATATCGTCCCCAAGGAAGCCGTCTTTTAGTAATCAATCACCTTTAAAGACAATTGAATCTTCATCTCACCCCCAAGAGGTATCTTTTCTCCTAAATGGCCAAGGTATTGGTCAACCTCAACAAACGAAGACAACTTCACCCACATTGCCAAGCAGGACTATACCCGTGAAAGGAGCTATTGTTTATACTTGGAATCCAACGAGTAGTCCTTCATCGTCTGTTGTTCAAAGTCAAACTCGTGTCCACAAACGACTGGAACGTGGAGCACTTCAAAGTACTTCTTTCTTTTACACCTCAAGTCATCCAAAGGTTTGGGCTTCGCCAGAGAACTCATGATCACTTGTTTCAAATATCTAGCAGCCTCAACTCATTCTGACTTTTGTACCCTTTTGGTATCTTCACTCTGGTCTTGCTTAACTGGTTTACCTCGCATCTCTTGATTCCCCTATTTGGCACGTATCCATCTTCATCGAAAGCTAGTACTCCAAACAATAATAAACTACCTAATGACTCCCCTCTATCTCTTTACCAAATTCCTCATCGCTCACAAACTCTCAATTCCAGTTCAAACACGCGACGACATCTTCACAGTCTGCCCATTCAACACAACCAGCTATCATTTCAACAAAGAATAATTCACCAGCCCTTCCAAGCCGAATGGGCTGGTAAATTATTCTTGTTATACCTACCATTCAATCTTCATCACATAAAGCCACAGGATCATCTCATTTCACAAAGTAAACACTCACATCAACCAAAAAAATTATTCTCTCCAGCACCTCCCCAAGCTCTTGTTACTCGACTTCTTCCTCTCGTTCTTGTTTTCTTCTCTTCTCCGGCATTATTTACTTCACACAAAGCTATAAGATCCTTCTAAATATGCTCATACTGTCAAATAACCACTCACTTCATATTCGTGCTTTTCTCTCTTCCTTTAGCTGGACAAGGCAACGAAGATGTCGTCAAAAAATCTATCAAAAGATCATTAACATTGTCGACAACTCTTTAGATCATGAAATGTTCATTCTTGTCATTGTACTTGGTTCTGCTGGGTTCATGGGCTACAAAAAATACCAAGAATTGCGCAAGAGCCATTTGCTGTAGAAAGATAAATCAAAGATTGATATTTCATCCATACTTACCTTGTTATTCCTCATTAGCTTCATGCATTTAGTACTTTCATCATCGGCGATTTTTCATCCCCAGGAAACGTACTGTATCACATTGATAAGTTGCGTTCTTATAGTGCTTGTTATACCAATTGAACATATCAAACACTATAATAACGCAACTTATCAATGAAATCTAATGTTAATTCGATGCACCAATGAAATAGAGTTCAAAATTCGAAACACCAATCAAATCATTAGCTTCTACCAAAAGTGAAAGGGACTCCTCAAATAGCAATTTGCCACTACAGCTGCACCATGCCAGTCATCCAAGTGTCTTACCATGTCGTGAACGTAAAGTCGTCATTTCTTCTGGTTCAAAGACTGCCAAACTAAAATATCTTGTTTAAATTCCTATATTACAGGAATTTGAACAAGATACTTTACTATATATTATATAGTAGGTAAGTCGCCCCACGCGAAGAGCAATGAAAAAGACATGCCAAAGCCGAATTATCGACCTGTTGACCAATTTGCTCCGACAATAGCAACTACAGTCGAAGCAACGAATCCTGAAAAACAATTGATCAAGAACGGTTACCCACTGGTGAAGCTGACTTCGATAGATGCAATGAACAATTTGAAGCAGATTTATCTTGTTAATTAACTCTTAATCTATAGTATTTTTTTAAAGATTTGGTTTATTCTTTAAATTCTTTACAAGAACTTCCAAGAGAAGTAGTAGGACTGAATGACGAATCGTCGAGATATCGTTTGCCCAATCTTCTATCAGTATCCCTGATGGGACATAGTGTGGCCCATCGAGGATAATGGTAAAAGATTGGATATGGTGGCCAAATAGAAAATGATTAAAAATCAAAAAAATACTTCCTCTGTTCCCTAATTTTTGTCACCCCCCAAAATATGAACTTTTTATATGAAGGTTTGTATTGAATATGGGGAAAAGTACACATGATATTTGTATAGTCAAACGTTCACGCTCTAAGTTACCATGATATCATGTACAGATGTCTGTTACAAATATGACAAGTCGCTAATTAAACAGTCATTTGTTCGTCGTGACGACCAAATACGGAGCATATCCTCAAATATGGACTAACGGTCACATCCTACAAATTTGGGCCACGATTTTGAACTTGCTTCGCGGTCGTCTCCTTAGTACGATATTTCCTGATAAATGAGCTGGAGAGTTGTTGAACATCAGCAAGTGCAAACTGATGTGAAGCCTGGTGGAGCCATTCAATTCGAATTGAATAAATGGCGAAGAATTTAAGTCCTTTCTACCTATCCCCTGCATATTATGACTACTTGTATATCCTACTAACTATCGTTTATAATATAAAGAAAGATTGTAGCTTGTAGATGCTTCTAAGGCGATTTTTTTTAGAACAGAGTCTTTTATGGTATAAACCGCGAAGAAATGGCAAAGTTGTGCCATGAATTGGAAATCGTGAAGGCGGCGATGGAACATGTCGAGCTGATGGGCCGAAAATTAGAGAACAGAGGAAGTAATCAAAAAAAATCACACATGCTGTATCTACAGTATTTCTAGAACTCACACGTGACCTCTTTAATAAATTACTTATGACTCGGGGGTTATTTTGTATCATGTAATTTATGCAATGACTGGAGATGTCGGAACTGCCCCAAGATCATGAGGATTTCAACAAGACCTTGATGTTTGGCCCCGCCGTCGCTGATGCACACAGCGGTTGTATGAGCGAGCAAAACTGCATCAATGCCACTGTTTTTTTAGCCACGATATTTCAATCAACTCGCAGAAATATATGCCTAAGTAAAACACCAAGCCCAAGAATAAAAACCAATATCGACGTGATCAATGATGCCATTATAGGAATTGATCATAAAATTCTTCAATTTTATCATTTGCCACTTTGATACTATTGATTTTATTGTTGCGAATTGGTCCAACCGATTTTAATACATGGCGTGAACAATTGGAGGTACATATAGCCTATTAACACATTCTCTCGATTGAATCAATGTTATTTGTTGTTGATTCAATCAAGAGTATAAGTTTAAAGGCTAAATGTGCCTCTAGTTGTTCATTCCATATATCAAAATCAGCTAATACTCTCGAGTTAAAAGACTAAATGAACCACTAATGTTCATACCATATATCTAGTTTACCTATTTAGATTAAAGACTGTTAACAATTATTTGTACTTTTAGAGTTGAGGCGGATCTGGACTCCACAATACACTTAAATATCATGCTGCTTTTCCACATCCAAATTTGCCCTTATTATTTATGTGAAACATTATAACTGATGAAAGAAGGACTGAGAACACCTTTATTATCTCTATTACAAGGCATATTTATGCCAAAGAGCTTTGGAAAAGATCAAGCACTTGAAGATGCAACCCGTGCAAAGGTTCAATGTTGTGTATCGCATGCGACGAACTTGGACAATGAAATATTAGGACTCAATGTGACACAGTACGTGAACCAAATGGTCGAAAATTTTCCCTAGTCATTGCTAACTCTACTCATTGATAAATTTTTTATTACGCAATTTTTGCGACGTGTTGTTCTATGAGCGTCATTTTTCTATTTGCCTCCAAGCATGAAGACGCCATTGACATTTCTTGCTTGTATTCTCGCATTTACTTCATTGACTAGTGTCCATGCATCTCCAATGCAAGCTGCATCTTGTGCAGCGATTAAATGTCCAGCAGTCAAAGGCAACTTTTGCTCAGCTACCTCGTCAACCCCAACAGCATTTACCACAACGTATGCAAACCAATGCGAGTGTTTGAAAGCCAAATGCCAAGACAAGAAGATTCAATGCTACGCCAAAGCTACCAAGTGCAATCCTACAGATTTACAACAATTAGCAGGCAAAACAGCTAGCATCATTGCTCCATCGTGTGGATCAAATGGCATCACATACGACAATTATTATCAAATGAAAGTTGCCCGTGCATTGGATCCTAACATTCAATTTCTCATTTCAGGCAAATGTCCAACTACAATTACTAAATGTATGAAGAAGAAGTGTCCTCAATCACGAGATAAAGTGTGTGCAATTGAAAAAGCTGGTAAATCTCCTGTATTTTACCAAAACCAATGCTTCTTTGATATTGGCAAATGTCTAAATCCAAGCTTGACTGTGTCAAGCACATGCCCTCCAATGGCTACCAAGGCTAAAGCTCTTTCAGCAGAAAATACATTTTCTCTCTCAAGCAATACGACGACTACAGTCACTACTAATACAACATCTTCAGGCTCTGGAAGCTACGATGAACCACTTGGAGATGAGATCCCATACACTGATGGAGAAGATTTTTATGTTGGCATGGACTTGATGGATTTGTTTAGCAGCAATGGAAGCTCTTCTGGTTCATCCAACAGCACGATTTCCTCCACTACAAAGCCACCGGCTACTAAAGGCAGCTCGGCCTCGACGGCCATTGTATCTGTGAGTGTTCTTGCTATTACCACATTAAACTTGATGTAATAAACCTCTTTATCCTTTCAACCTAACATGAAGTCTGCATTATCATGCTTATCTATTGTATCCTTCTGCTCAAGTAGCTAAACTTAGCGTGCGAGACAAGTGTACAACATATCCTGTTAACACTAATTGGGCAGTGTGATTGTGTGGCGCGATGACGAAGGATGATGCGATGAGTAGTGCAGAGCACGATGAAGACAACCCGTTCTCGCAGTACTACGGCATGCTCTTACACCAGCAAAACATGCTGCAAGACCATGTAAGAACGAGCACGTATGAGCGAGCAATGCTGGGTAATGCAAGTGACTTTGCTGGCAAAGTTGTGCTTGACGTTGGCACTGGATCTGGCATCTTGGCTTACTTTGCAGTCAAAGCTGGGGCTAAACGAGTGTACGCTGTGGAGCTGAGTGCTATGGCTGATTGTGCTCGAAAGCTTGTGACTGACAATGGGCTGCAGGATCGTATTATCGTCGTCCGAGGAAAAATTGAGGAAGTTGAGCTACCAGAGAAGGTAGACATTGTCATCTCGGAACCGATGGGATTCTTCCTCGTGCATGAACGAATGCTCGAATCTTACGTGTCTGGACGAGTCAAGTGGATGAAACCTGGAGGATTGATGTTCCCATCAATTGGAACAATGTTTATTTCTCCATTTACTGATGACACTATCTACCAAGAGCAAATGGCGAAAGCGAGCTTTTGGAGACAACGAGACTTCTATGGATTGAACTTGAGTTCACTCGTGAATGAAGCCATGGACAACCACTTCTCTCAGCCTGTTGTCGGATACTTTTCGCCATCAATTCTCATTTCGGCATCCACAGTCCAACATGTTATCGACTTTCGCACAATGGCTGTAGATGATTTTCATTCCTTTGATATTCCTTTTCAGTTTATCATCAACAAGACAGGTATTCAATGTTTTATGACTGCAGGAACATGATCTTTTGTAGCGATACTGCATGGATTAGCTTGTTGGTTCACAGTAGACTTTATTGGATCTACTGCTACGATCGTTCTATCGACTGGACCCTCAGACACTGGAACGCATTGGTACCAGTGCCGATTGCTTCTCAAGCAACCCATTGCTGTCAACAGCACACAATCCATTTCAGGAAACTTGCACTTTGTTGCCAACAAGAAATTTAGTTACGATATTGACATGGATGGTACATACTCTTCCTATCTAATGATCTCATATCATGCACTAGTACGTTTGGATGGGACGTCTATTACTTCCTCAAATCATATTCGACTCCATGATCAAATGTATCACTACATGTACCATCCAACATCGTAGAGATTGCCGGAAAAGATAGCGTTGTATATAACGATGAGAATGGATTG